>WEIU01021435.1:2713-29021 GCA_013389925.1 Aegithalos caudatus
TTTTCATACTTTAGCAGCACAAAGAGAAATAAATGTTCAGTCTATTCAGCTGCAACACACAAGTCATCACACAAATTACTATCTGCCTGAAAGCTCTCTGTAAAATACCTGTAGAACAAATATCACATTCATTATCATAAATGTACAGAAGGGTCTTCTAAAAAGAAAGATGGGAACCTGGGGAAAATTTGCAATTTCTCAAAAGACAATATGGTAGCATCAGTCCATAGCCCATAGCATCAGCATCAGTGATACTTCTCTATACATTAAAGTGTTATTATTAACTCAGTAGTGACACCAACCTGAAGCATAAAAGTTAACTTAACTAACATTATGGCCAGAGTTTTCATTTACTTCACTTGAAAATTTTTTAGGTTCCTTTACTCCCAGCTGGAGGATGAACCAGTATTTACAAACTAAAATATTTATGTATTTCATCACTAAATAGAATCAATACAACTGGTCAAAAAATGTAGACTGTTAATATAAAAAATGTTTGAAGGAATATTAAGGTCTCAATGAATTTGTTGAAATGACTATGCTATATGCAACTTGTAGTACAATGAACACATAACTTTAAGAATGGCATTGTTATGACTAAGGTTGCAACAGTCACCTCCAGGTATTTATTACATGATGCTTTCTATTTCATATTCCAGCATATTGCCTCCTATCCTTAAGAGTAAATATTTTCCTTACTAAATTGAAACATGTGACATTAAAATGGTATAACTTCCTGTTTAAAAATGGAACTTTTTCAAACAAGCAAAATATTCAGATTTATTTCAATCCAGCATAGTGCATGGGAGGCTAGAAACTTTTTTAGATTTTATTAGTTAGCAGCTGATTAATAAACATTCTTGGTTTTGAAATAAAGTATGGACATACAGTACAGCTGGGAATTGAAGTTTTACCTGGACTAGGCCATTTTAAGCATCAGCACACACTTAGAGATGTATTGAACAAAAAAAATTAT
Source organism: Aegithalos caudatus (assembly GCA_013389925.1). Lineage (NCBI taxonomy): Eukaryota > Metazoa > Chordata > Aves > Passeriformes > Aegithalidae > Aegithalos > Aegithalos caudatus. Next base: position 3,690 of record WEIU01021435.1, read on the forward strand.
AGAAGAAAAAAAAAAGAAATCTAGGTTTCTGGCTTGCATGGTCATTGTGACCAATCCTCATTCTTCTTATTACCGTGTGAAGCCTGGTATATTTTTAGACCTTCATAATACGGAAAAAAAAGTACATAAATAAGCAGGGACTACTTAAAGTATAGTGAAATGTGTTTATGTTAGACACTAGGCACATATCAAAACATCTCCCTCTGTTTCCATGTCCTGTATTTCCTTTACTTAAAACTATCCATTATTTCCCTATCTGCAGGATTTTTATGTAAATGTTTATGGAGATTAAATTATTTTTCCCATAGCGATAAATCTTCCAGTTTACCTCAAGATGTGGTTATAAATTTGCTACTTACAAACCCTGGCATTTATAGAACGTAACTCCAGAATATAAATATTTTTACCAGGGGTCATGGCTCATATTCTGTTCTTAAACATTTTTAAACTTAATGTCTTAGACAAACATAAGAGTTACCTAGACCAGGAAGGCATATGGTGACTTAGCAATACTGTTTAAGGATCTCCACATGCAAATGTTTATTAACACTAATACATTTTCCTTTCTAACATTCTAGCAACAGTTTTATAGAATTAGACAAAGTAACAAAAAGTGTCTAGCCATATACTAGCAAAAAAGCCTGCTTGAAAAATGCTTCCTTGTCATTCCACTAAATGGCTCAAAGACATAGTCTGTTTATACTACAAGCAGAACCCTGACTGATACCTGTTAGAAAAACTCAACCAAATGAAAAAGATTGCTTTGTTTCTTATTTATAAAAAATATATGTATGTACATGTGCATGTATAATATAAACTAAATGCATAAAATTGATAGGCCATGTATAGTTTCTTATAATAAAACCAGAAGAAATTACCATCTCCCCCTTTATCCAGTTGAGAAACATTCACCTTTTCTGACAGAATTCCCTCCAGAAAGAAAAATCATGTTTGATTTTTCATGCTCATGGTTTCCAGACTGCAGCTCCTTGCTGAGACAGGCAGACATCCTGGGTTTGTGAGGGAGGCATCAGGAGTGACCATGGAAACAAACCCCAGAGCAATCCCCAAAACCTCCACCACTCTCTGGCCAGATACAAACACACCAGCTAGTCCAGATAAGAGAGTTTTGCCTAACTCACTGGCAATAACATAATTGTACATTCAACCCCATCACTCAAATATCTTCACCCCTTATCACAAGCTGTGAGTTACATCTGCACTATGTAAGTGTTTCATGGGTCTCAAATGCCACAAGTCTCAGATCAAGCAGGAAGATGAAACATTTCCATCCAAGCATTAGTTACTCACATGCAGTGGTTACTGAACACAGACATTTTTTCTCTTTAGTTATGGGTCGCCTCATTTCAGTATAGATACAGTTCACAATTTATTACCCTCTATGTAAAGTGCTGAGGATTGAAAAAAAATCTTAAAAAAATCCCAGACAGTGCAAACAGAGGAGAGCGATAAACTGAATGTCAGTGGTTAAATCAATAATTTATATAAAAAAGTTAGAGGTGAATTGCAAATCTTTATATGTATTCTCCAAAGTTCAGCAGCAGATGTTGAGCTGGAAGATAAAGCTGGGCATTCAGCACAAATGAAATGCAAGCCCTACTGGTTTTTAGATTCCACCACATCCATCCTGTTAAACTTTCTGCCACCAGTTCTTCAGTGATGCCCCTCTATACATTAAAGTGTTATTATTAACTCAGTAGTGACACCAACCTGAAGCATAAAAGTGACCTTTAGAAATAGGGAGTTCATATAAGTGACACTTTTTAAAATTTAATAAAGGGTTAGAATATATATTTTATACACATAATATTGAAGATATGAAAAGTGATTCCTATACCAGTCAACTGAAGATAGAAAAAGTAAAGTTTAAATTTATCAAGAAAACTTTACTTAAAACTGGAGATACAAAAAGTTTTTTAAATATGTATTTTTATATTTGACATAATAGAATGTCATTAGAAGAGAAACTGACTATAAATGTAATTTATTTCAGTACTTGAAGGAGTCAGGGATATTCTCAAAATACTATTGTAATATTCTTATTCTCTATTGCACCTAAAGTAATTGTATGTCTATAGTCATTCTTTATTAAGTTTGTAGCAAATCATAAAATCTTAGATGCATTTGTGCATTCTCTGATTAAGTCTGAAACATTAATCATGAGAGTTAAAACTACCCTTAGAATATCATGCACCCTGTAATAAGCAATGTGATTACTTGTCTAAGCAGAATCTAAGTGAGAGTTTCACAATCATACTCTTAATTTTCCCATTTTGAGTTCATATTCCACCTTTATTCCATGATCTCCTCTAAGAATAAATATCTTTTAAACTAGGAACTTGGTTGTCCAACCCTCCCCAGAAATCATCTTAGAATTAATCACAGCTAACAGACACTTTCAAGGAGCTGTAGCTGTGAAATAACAATATTTGGTATTTAATTGACCCATGACAGCAAGACTTTGTTAAAGCTGACTCCATAAAAAGCTGGTTTCAAAGGACCATGGAAAGCAGATGGATTCTGGGAAGGAATTAAGTGTCTGCTGGTAGGGGGGTGATGGTTTGCTTCATTAATAAAATGTGAACAGCAGGAGGACTCTAATGAATAGGCACCCTAGAACTGGCATACCAAATTTATTTCATCAGGCATGTACATTCACACACTCTCAAAATGAAAAAACCCCTCACCTACCCACCAGAGTTTCACTGCACTGAAAAGCTGAAGGAGTCTACAAAGGGATTCTTCTAATGGCAATGTAAATGTTGACTGCATAACTGTGGAAACCTTGGAAAGACCTCTGAATGCTAGGCAGCTTTCCCCAACAGGTGGTCCAGCTTTTATGATGTTTTTCTTCTCAAGCTTTAGCTTTCACCAAATTATCTCTCAATACACTGATAGCCTGTGCAGTATAAAAGACATTTTGCTATTTTCCTATGAGCATTCATGACTTTTGATGGAATGTGACAACAGCACACAAGGAAACGGCAGCAAATGTAGATCCCTATTCCATGCAGCAGTTACTTAGGTATCCAGCTTCAAAGTCTGTGCTGCTCTCCACCCCTCTTAAGTAGAAAAACTTTTGGTCATGACTGAAGATCTCTGACTTCATGAAATACTCAGCCATAATGATGGTTGTATATGGAAGATCTTTACGATGGACTGTAAGGCCAAGAAAAGTTTTATTTAATTAGACTGTACGAGGGTTAGATGTGTGGATCATGTCATACATTCAGAAATACCATATTAGTGTTCAGACATGACAAAATACCTGAGAAGCCCTTACAGAGACATAGGAGGGATTCACTGACTACCAGTGGTGAGGACTGCATCAAAATAAGTGATATAGTTTGTTTTTAACAGACATTAAGGAACATATTTAGTATTGGATATTTATGTAAAAAGTGTCACTTAGATTAACCCTTTCCTTTGTTATACAGTTGTTTCTTGAGGGTTTAGCATCTCCTACACTGATCAAACCCCATCTCCATCAATTTTGAGGTCTCAGGGGTTAATTTATTATATAAGTTCATCCAACCTTGTAAATAAATGGTAGTTTTTCTTAGATACAACAACATCACACTCCTGAAGAGTAAATTTGGCCCCTCAACAGCACAGTGTTTCTCCCCTACAAGCTGAAGACAGTAGGAAAAGATTGCCCAGTCTCTTGGTGGAATGAAAAGATGCTGGAAACCCCTGTGGGTTCTGCTTCGACACCAGAAGATTCCAGACTGTTCTTGGAACCTCTTTGCTCTTGGAATTGGCTTTGCCAGACAAATTCTGAAGGCTTAAACAGGTAATTGGTGCTTTTTGTGCCACTTTGTGTTCATGGCTTCTTCACTGCTTCCTCATAAAACTCCTATGGACAAATTGTAGGAGCATCTGAGTGCTGTGAGAATCACTGAGTAGCTTTTGTTCCATGAATGAATGAATGTTCATAAGAGAGATGTGAAATTTGTCAACAAATCCCTGGGTTTGCTACGAAAAGGAAACAACATAAAAGGAACTACCTATCTAAACATAATAAGGAAAGATCATGAATGTTGTGTGAGTTGGTTTGTTTTTTCTAATTTTTTTCGATTGGTTCATGGGTTTTTTTTTGGGTACCTACATGATTTACTGGTGGCATTTTAATATTTTTTTAATAGACTAATATCAGTTATATTAGATGTTATTTTCTCTCAGCATTGTTTATATATGTTTATGTGCTTTATAATAGCACAGATATCACAGTCCAAGGTGCAAAGAAAGCAGAAAGATGTTTGTAGGTTTTTCAAGCAGTTCCCTTTAAGAAATCTTACATTTTAAGGAACTGAACAATTCCTCCCATCCAAAATGGTATGGTATAAGAACTCAAATCTCTGAATTTAAAATATACTGATTTCAGAGGCATAGTTTATAGAATATATTTTCATAGAGTACTAAGCATACTTCTGCTTTTTCTGCAGCACTCATGGCAATGGTCAGCTGCTTCCTGCTAAAAGCCAGAAGAGAGATAAAGGAGCAGCTAAGTCATGCACTTTTACATTTATCAACAGTTTATTGATATATTTTGCAGTTTTCATTCAGCTCTGTTAATAAGACTCTAAAAATCATTACTTTGTCCTATAGGAAAAGGGAAATGCACTTTTCTTTGGAGTTTGGAAGTTGGAGCAGTAATAAAACATATATTTTCTCTAGAAGTAATGCCATTTCCAAAAGAAGGCCTTAGATAGAGAAAAAGCCTGAAAAAGGACAGCTGTAATTTAAAACTAAAAGCCAAAAGGTGCTAAGAGTTAAAGCATCAAAAGGAAATTATTCTTTGAGGTACAAAGAAATGGCATTTTTTCTCTGTAAATTATTTGAAGCAAAATACCACAGCAATCTTCTTATATGAAATTCAATGTAATATTTTAACACCAGTTTATTAACTTGGGCACCCTTTTCTCTCCTGCTCATCATGAAAGATGAATGGTTAGGACGGAGAAAATGAATGAGTCCTGTATATCCCAACCTTGCTTTGTCCACTCCTTTTCCTTGCTGAGGCAGAATGGACCTTTGAGGCCATGGAGCAGGGAGCTACCCTTGCACACACTCTCTGTTCCCTGTAGTGCTTCTTTTGAGTTAGAGGACATCAGGTGCAGTAACTGGCTTGTGGCTCTACTGCTAATACAACAATGGCTATTGATGTCTTCAAAAGTATTTAGTTCAACTAAAAAATATTGCTTGGATCTGGTAAATACTTTTTTCCAACATAAAAAAAAAGGCAGCAGTCTGGAAAAAGCTTTAAAAATTGCTGGTCATTACATGACAGCTGCAATCTCAGATTTTTCTCCTCTCTTCCTCTCTCTTTAAAAGCCTTGTGCTTGATTTTATACCAAAGATTGTCATTTGCATAAGAAAGGAAAAAATTTGAATTGTCTTTAGAAATATAATTTTGTATTTTCTTCTTCCCTCATTTGTCACCTGAACAAATGCAGATAGATGAGCTTAGAATTGTGTTTGCTAAAAAATTCACCTCTTACATTTTAGAAAAATAAATTAGAAATGATTACTTGACAGTGAAAAGGATTCTCATGGTTTAGATTAGCAAGCCCTAAATCGAAATATAATAACATTCAATATACAAAAATAACACAGTAATTTCTAAATGCAGAATAATTGTACTTAAGGTATTTAAATAAAATTATACAGTTTAGATGTACATATGTAAAATACTTTAAAAATTCTTTCATTTGGCATATATATTAATGTATATGATATTAATGCAGTTTCAACTCTACTTGATGAGAAAGAAGTAGTTTCCTTGGATACACACAGTTCCATATCCTGCCAAAATATAACTTTTGAAAGGTATTTATAAACCTAAAGTGAATGTGTACATGACTGTTTTAGAGAACTCAGTAATGATCTGAAATATTGAAATATTGGCTATTGCCTCTAATCCTTCCACTGATTTCCTCTTAGAAAACTCAGTCTCCAGCTCCTCTGCATGGCCCCATTAGGCAGCTGTACACAGAAATAAAATTCCTCTTCCATTTCTCCAAGCTGAAGGACCCCAGCTCACAGCTGCAGTCTCCCATTATCTCAGTGGCTCCACACAAGCCTCACTCGGGTATATCTCTATTTATCTTGTACTGGTGAGCCCACTCTGCATCCAGTGCTGAGCAGAGAGGGAGGATCCTCCCCCTCAGCCCTCCTAATACATCCCAGAATGCCTATGACCTACCCTGCTGCAAGGGCACACCGATGATTCCCCTTCCACTTGCTTTTCACAAAGACAGCCCTGGGTTTTTTTTCTGTCAAGCTGCTTTCCAGCTGTTTGGCCCTCTACCTGGTGTGAAAATGGGGTTCCTCAGCCCATCTATAGGACTTGGAATTTGGTCATACTCCTGTCAGCCCACTTTTCTCATCATTCAGCTGCTTTGAGAAGCAGCCCTGCTTTCTATTTGCAACAATCTGGTATCACCTGAAAATCTTCTGGGATACTCCATCCTGTTTTTTAGGTTGTTAATAAAGACATGACATACTCCTGGTTCCAGTATGAGATCCTGAGGCATGACACTGATAACTGCCTACCAGGTGAACTTAGCATCACTGACCACTGCCCTTTCAGCCCCTTGGTTCAGTCAATTTTTCAGCTATCTTGTCACCCACCTTGATTGGAAATTGCTTCATGTTACCAAAAATATGTTTAAGTTCAATGACTAGCAGAGTTTTTTTCCTTTTAAAGCTGTGAAGATTTTTAAATTGACTCAGAAGATCATTCCCCAAATCCCCCAAATCTCCATATCCCTATTCCTGTGATAAAATCCAAACACGATGCACTGAACTCCCTAGGGATAGCTCATGACTGACAGAGAGTCTTAACGATGATAAGGTTCTTCAGGATCATTCGAAATAGATGCTACTATCTAAATATAAATGTACTATCATTATTTCAATGGGCAATCACTGAAGTAAACAGCAACATTTCTATCAATGTGAAGAGCTCCACTGCAGACAGGTGCACATATATTTGCATGTATCTGGAGCACCAGGCACTGGCACACTGTTCGGATTCAATGGAAAGCCAGAAATGGAGGATTTTCAGCATGCAGTTTTCAAACACTTCAAACTATGTTATGCCTTGAGGAAACATAAGGGTACTTTTGTTCTTGATGCAGGATGAAGAAAGGAAAGTAAGTTACTTCAGAGTTACCCATTCAAAGAAACAATCTAAAATGGTCTTATAAACTGAAAACATCTTTCTGTCTAGATATGGCTATTTTCAAAGCAGAAATATGTTTATTAAAAGTCTCCAGTGTATCTGACAGTTAAATGTACCAGTAAATAAAAAGGTTTTCAGGTTTAGGTTTCTACAAGCATGTACTTTGTCTCATTAAAAAATAAACAAGAGAAAAGAAACAAAGGAGATGGGTTGGAAAATCAAGAAATCAGCAACTTCTTTCAAGTCAACCCCTTCCAGGTTATAGTTTCTTGTTATAAGCATTCCAAAGACCAAGCAGATAGGCATGAAGAAAAATGCTCATGGAAATAAATAAACAGATCAGTAGTCTTGTACCATAGAAATTTAGTGAAGATAGAAAATCATCAGAGATGTCTCCAAAACCTTTCAGCCATAACTCCAATAAAACACACCAATTCCAAGGACCCACACTGGAAGACCTGATTTTACAAAGCAATTCCCAGCAGATGTTGCTGCTCTTTCAAGTTCCTTCACACACACTCAGTTTGGTGCTGGGAACCCTCCCTTGTAGCCCAGTTTCTCTGTGTTCCAAAATGTGACTTTCTTTGCTGAACAGTAACATCGGTGCATACAAAATAATGAAAAGATTTTCACGTTCAGCTGATTGTCTACAAAGACAAGATTGTAGCATGCAAGCAAAGAACTGAATGTCATATGGACAGAGAAACTGTCCATCACTGAATGTGTTTACTTGCTTGCATCAATGCCACTAAAAGCTCATGCAAGACTGTTTGTATTGTGAAGGCATGGAGAAATATCCTTTTCACACCCCTGAGCCAAGCATTTGAGTTGCTAAAAATGACAGAAGTTTTTAGTAAAACAACTCACTCTGATCTATAAGTTACAGTATGGTATTAAGTATGTAAGACATATCAGATAAGTGAGGTAAAGGAATGTTAAAACATCAGATTTTAAATAGCAGCTTTGTGGTGTGTGTGTATTCAGGCACACATCATCTCTACTTCCAAAAATCTGCAATAAGAATGCAAGAAAGGGGGAGAAGGACCAAGCTTGGAATTGTACTCAGATTGACATTCATAAGCAGTAAAAATTCCAAATTTTGGAGCAAACAGGAATTCTATTTTGCCTGGATAATTTTTTTTCCCCTACAGTCCCAAAGCAAGCACCAGGGATCTAGTACAGAATTACTTTTCTTATGGTATTCCTGCTGGTAGGTGAAACTGCACTCTGTCATAAATTGCAGATAGGCAACGAAGCTCCTAATTTATTTGCATTTATGTTCAGCCCTTAAGGGACTTACTGATACCAAATGCTATAAAACACACCATCATTGTCTCTGAAAAAAATTTCTGCCTTGCCTGCAGTGATAAAAGACAAGACTACCATCCCCTAATTACATAAATTATTTCCCAGGTGGATCATAGCAAATTCTACCTTCAGAACATAGATCATATTACTTTCATATTAAAGAGCATATAATTTTTAATAAATAAATCCATATGTGCATATTGATCTTTCATTATGAACAGCCACGGGAAAAATGTCATAGAGATGTAGATTCTGAATTTTTACAATGGATTAATATGAAACTTCAACAATATGCATTGATTTGTTCTAAAGCATGGATAAAATTAATCAGCACAATGACAATAAGAAGCAAGATGCCAAAGTTGTTCAAAAGAGTAAATATAAACAGTTTGTTTAAAATCAAAAGCTGTTCCCTTCATGTCAAATATTTTGAGATTAGTTTTCACGGTCTTCTATAAAGAGAAGAAATATTTCAATACAAATTATTTTTACATCAAAATCTAATTTAATACAGTTATTATACTTTCTGGTAAGTTTTAGATATGACATATGGTAAAAAATGTGGTAAAAATATTAAGGGTAAATAAAAATAATTACGATAAAATAATTTGACCATTAAATTAAGAAAAAAACCCCACCAAACAATATCAGAACTTTTTGTTTTATGAAAAATGTCAACTATCAAATTTCTCTTCCAATCTAGAACATCTTATTTAGAATTCCTGACAAAATAGAAATTCTGTCCTCAATTTATGGTACTGCTACACTCCAGTCACTCAAACCCCGGGCTAAAACAAGGCACTTTTTCTCTGCATTATCCCAATCAAATATTCTCAAGGGGTAAAAAACACAAAAGTTTACATCAAACTACTTAGCCCACTGAACATAGAAAACCTTCAAGTCATTCAGTGTTATGTTCTGTGAGAAGAGAGTTGAAAGAAGGTAGGGATAGAGACAGAAAGACAGGAAAAATACAGAAAGACAAACAGAGCTATCAGCTCCTGGGCTGTAGTGATGTAAAGATCAGAGGTGAGGGTAGGATTAAAGAAGAACATGCTTGCCACAAGGTGACCCTTCTTAAACCCTTCTGGCCCATCCTGGGCCTTCCTGCCCAGTGGGACTTTGGTCTCTGGGACACTCAGGGGTGGGTTAGGTTACACTGGGGGGCTGCCTCCAGTGTGCCATGACTGACAGACACTGTGGGGCTGGGAGGTGTTGGGACAGGGCACCACCTCTCCAGAGAGCAAAGCCTGATCCTCCACCCACCACACATTCCAAGCCTCCAAGATGTCTTAAAGCAGATCACCTTTTCCAGTCTTTGACAGGCTTGAAAAAAAGAGCCAGTACAGCCTACTCAGCACAAACACATGGCATGGTAGAAATTTTGGTTTTCCTTACTGCTTGTTTCATTGCACAGCTATGAAATTTTACCTCATCTTGCAAAGATGGCAAGATTAAATCAAAATGATGCTTTCCTGAAAAAACTGGCATAAAATTCTATACAGTTACCAAAGAAACGACTTTCCCACTTGAAACCATCATCAGAAAAAGGAAACCGAAAAGATGTGTTTGAAAAGATGAATTGCGTCAAAACTGTGGATAAAGGCCACGTTACACTCTGCTCAGAGATTTGCATAGATTCTATGCTGTGGTATCTGGCCTGGATACTTGAGAGGGGAAATCTATGTGGGGCTGTTATTATGTGCAGTGTGTGTTTTGTTCCGGGACAGCTGCAGCTCCTTTATGTCAGATCTGCTGCACCTCTTGATGAAATTGATGGCTGCCTAAATAGCACACTGAAGATAAGGATTCATATTTTTTGTCTTTCGTATTTAGTAAATAAATAAAACCCACCAATCATAACACAAGCCCTAGCTGAAAGAACGTGAATGGGAAAACATTAATTGATTGACTGGGGGAAGGATCAGGTTTCAACAGAGCCAACTGGTGCAGTCCCAGAGAGGATACTAAATAAAACACCTGCATAGAGTTTATTTCAGCATATCTCCAATAGTGGAGATTTAACCTCAGATTTCATGGTCATTTGGGTTGTCAAAGAAGTAATAAAATTGGATGTCCAGATGCAATTAGGAAAAAATAACAAAACCCATCATACTTAATATTCCCATTAATCTTCTGATTAGAAGATGTGCCTTAATATTCCTTTTTAAACAATTAAATGCTTCATCTCACTATACATTATAAACACTCCATAGTAGATTAAAATTATTATAGCCATTAAGACTTTTAAGAGCATTATGCAAATTTTCTTTTATCTATAAAACTATTTCATACAACTATAAGCCAGGAAAAATGAGATTAGTTTAAGGAAAGTGTACCATTTTAAAATTACTTTTGCATGTGGCATGTAGTACAATATATGTTCTATTCTTAGTTCAGATGTCCATGTTTTAATCAAAGCCAATATGACTGCAGTTAACAAGCATCAAGCAATATTTTTTGACACAGCCTGAGAAAAACTTACTTTTAAATCCTGACTATTTCTAATTAATCAAGTAAACAATAAATGCAGCTTTGCGTTGTAAGCTATACAATTTTGCTGCTAATTCTCAGTGCACAGTCACAAAAAGTTATTTAATTTTTCAAAAGGCCAGCAAATACAACATTCCTCTTTTTGCAGTGCTGATCATTTCATGCACATGTATCCCACTGATTTAAGGTGCTCAGAGGCCCTGTTTCAGAAAAGAGCAAGGAAAAAAACTGTTTCCAAGGCTGACTAAAAGCTGGCCGGTATCTTGTAGGAGTCATGGAGCCCTTGGCAGCAAGAGAATCTACGTCAAACTTTGTGCTATGGTCGGAAAATCAACCAACTAACTATAAGAGGGCTTAAACAAAGATGAAGGGCACCACTGTTTTCTCATTAACCAGAAATGGGTCACCTGCATTGACCTAATTAATATTTGTTTACGTTGAGTGGTTGACTGCAATTTTTTAATATGAGTTATTAGCTCCAGCAGAGGAAAAACCCTGAAAATAATACTTGCATTGCCTTAACCATGATAAAGGCATTTTCCCCTCTCTCTGGGTTGTTTGGTCAAGCACAGAAATTATTCTTGCTGTAATAATGGGCATTGCTTCCAAGAGATAGTCACATTCCTTGTGCTGACTGCTGTCACTTCTGAATTCCACTATGCAATTTAGCAGGCCAGTTGTCCTCACTAAGTGTGCACAAAAGTAGCCTCAAAAAATTAAGTTTATCATGAGTTTAACTGTAATTACATTCAGTTTGATTTTCTTCCCTTCAGTCACCCATGTCTCTGTGAATCTCATTTTCCAGAAACTTAAACAGTATATTTTGGTTTCATAATTAATTTTTTTTCCACATTGCCAAAAATTTGGGCTTTTTTTAAGTACCTGTCTAATGTCTGTGTGTTTACTCTGCAGAGGCATGACCATCCTAAAATGAAGAAAATGGAAAATTCCTGCCATGTCCTTGAGATTCACAAGCTCTACTTGAAGCCAGGCAACTGGGTGTCTGCTGAAGGACAGCACTAGTGTTAGTCAGGCAAGTAGCCTAGCAACAGGAAAGTAGTAAGAGGAGTATCTGCATCTTTAGGGAATCTACAACATGCTTTTTACATTTTGAAACACTTCATAAAGCCAATTTGCTCTTCTGCCAGAGATCATAAAAAGGCGTTGTAAGTAATTCTGACTGAAGGAATGAGAAGAGTTTGGTTCATTTCTAGTACCAAGAGGTATTTTCCTAAACTCAGAGAGAAAATTATAGTTTTCAAATTGCATATTGATGCACAAGAAAAGTTGGGATTTTCTTCCAAGAAAAACCTAAAATTGCCCAATCTTTTAACTCTTCCCAGCATCAGAAGTAAAATATCAAAGCAAAGCACAGTCAGTATGTACTTTTCACTCAAATTCTTCCAACTCTCTCCATGTTATAAAGAAAACTTAGTAAATGAGAATCCCTTTGACCCACATCCTTGGTTTCTTCCTGACAGGAGGGATGCCACACCAGCTATATTTCTAAAGAAGTCAACTACTCTCCTATGAAGACAAGATGAAAAATTTGGGTTTGTTCAGCCTAAAGAAGATAAGACTTCATATAGCAGCCTTCCAGTACCTAAAGAGCTTGTAAGACAGCTACTACAAAGGCACGTTGTGAAAAGAAGAGGAGTAAATACCTTTAAAATGAAAGAGGGGGTAGGTTTAGATCAAAAACTAGGAAGAAATTCTTTACTTTGGGGGTGGTGAGACACTGGAACAGGGTGCCCAGAGATGTTTTGAATGTTTCATCTCTGGAAGTGTTGAAGGCCAGGTTGAAGGAAGCTCTGAGCAACCAGGAAGATGTCCCTGCTCATAGCACAGGAGTTAAAAAGAGATGATATTTAAGGTTCATTTCAGCCCATACCATTAGGATTCTATTAATCTATGGTAGGTGAAATCTGTTTCTCAGTCCTGAAGAGCAGTATGTGAATTGCTTGGAGGCAAGAGGCCTCCCTCAGAGGCCCACCATCGCTGAGGAGAAAGTCCAAATGTATAACAGTAAAGCAGTATAACTTGTAACAGTTTAACAGAAGCAGTAAACAAGACACATGGGTGAGCACCAGCTAATGGAAGGCTGACTAACCCCCTCCCTTCAGTGCAGAAGGATGGGAATCGGCAAAAACTAGATTCTGTTCTAGAAAAAGCTATTATATCTTGCTCTTTGCAGCAGTAATGACATCTACATCTTAGATCACAGCCCAAGATGACAAACCTCACTCCAGTCCAAAAGGGAAGGTGAATTATTGCTTCTGTCTTGACAGCATCTGTCATATTTTTACCTGGTGCTGCCTTTAAGTAGAGATGATGTCTTGAACCAGCACAGATAATGGGTTCAGCTTCAGGGCAACAGAATGATTTCTGTTTTGATAAAAGCCTGGTACTCCTACATCTGAGGTTTATGAATGCCAGCATGTCTACCTCTGGATGCTTCAGGGATCGTGGAGACAGCAGATTGCATGATTTGCATTAGGGATGGCTCAGTAATGTCATGCTGTTACTACCTGAGGGACGTTTTGGTTCTTTGCTTAGAAAAGAGTCTGTTCCATTACTTCATTAAAATGCAGGAGGATAAAACTAAGTTTTCTGAGGATTTACTGAAGCTGTGCTGCTTCTCAAACAGCCAACTGTAAAGAGCCACGTACTGCTGCCACCACCAGTGCTGCATTTAAGTCTCCTGCTCTTGATCCAGCTCTCACAACTTGCACATCATCATTTCTCTGGTCCCTGGCTGTCACTCAGCAGCTCTTGCATGCCAGCTTCATGTGCCTGCAGCTCCTCATAGAGCAGAAGACTGCCTACTGCATTTTAGTGAAAGAGGTACTACAGCAGATCTGCTGGCTGAGAGATGCTAAGCCATGTGAAGCTGAGTAGGGAGAAGCTGTGTGAAAGTGAAGTCTTCTACACAGAGAAATGCCTCATGTCAACATGTACTGCTTCATACATCCAATAAGCAAATGTATAGTTGTGGGCTTTTATGACTTCTACTTTTGCTTGATCTGAAAAAAAATGAAAAATCTGCAAAGTAAAAATCTTTTAACTAAGCTAATAAAATCATGAAAAGCAGTGTTAGTGGGAACATTAACTCCAATGAACTTGCTGCCTTCTTGCTTCTCTCATGAGCTAGCATACAGCGTGTGTTCTCCATGCTTGTTTTATACAACCCCATGGCACAAAAACTCTGGGATGGTCTTCTGTACTTACAGATCACAAAATTGTTGCCATGTTTCTAGCTCTGCAGTGGAAAGGGTCCAAAATCCAGGAGAGTGACTACCTGTCTCTACCAAGGAGTGGCCTGGCATGGTGAGAGTTGCTGATGAACTGCATAATGGATTGGGGCACTGCTTAATCTCTTCCCAGTTTATGTGGCCAAATGAAGTCCAGTAGAGGTGAAGGAACCAAGATTTTAAGCTCTGCTTGGCAACAGAGATGAATAATCACACCCTCTCCAGATCTAAAAACAATCACGCACAGTCCCTTAGTAACTCATGTATTTGGACAGTAACCTGCAGCTGTAGAGAGTCAAGAAAAGCAATAGAATGCAGTTTTGGACCAAAGGAAGATGCCCTAAACTCCTTTTCCTCCACAAGTATCATTACTTCCTGCACCTGAAATAGGCAACTGAGCTTTGTGATCCTCTTCAGACCAATTATTTGCCTATAGAAAAGCAAAAACATTTTTCTGTTACTAGGGTTCATTTTGCAGAATTTCCACAATAGTTCCTTTATTGAATAATCTTCTGGAAGTAGGCAACCTGCTTCTTTTTCTCTTTCTAGAATGGCCCATACAAAGAACATGCTCGTGAGCAACTTTTACTGTGATATCCCAGTACAACTAAGTTAATTCTCACATCTTTGTAAAGTCAAAATTAAAAATAAATAGAATTTATCAGCCTTGTTCTCTCACAAACTTTGTTCCCTGGAAACTACTTCAATACTACTTGTTATTTCAGGTAATCAGTCTGAGCTTTACAGCTTGATCTGTGACCACTGAATTGCACAAGGTGCCTTTTCTGTACATGGAATGAGCCTTGTATGACGTGACCTATGACTTTTCTGCATGTAGCCTTGCAAGTGAGAGATTTATATTCCAGCACATCCCAATGACTTTACATCAGTCTTTTAAGATTATTTTTCCAGTTTACCCTTGTCTGAACTAACTACTACTATTGATTAACAAAAGTGTTTAATATTCTTTTGAAGCTAAAATAAATAAGGGAGTTCAATAAATAAAGCAATTTCATGCCATAGTGACATTTCAAATAAGAAAAAATCTAATTACGTGTGTGACTGTGAGAGAAGGTATGTCAACAGCCTTGACATGCTCGAATATATCATAAAGTAAGCCCTTCTAGTCTTAGCTCATCATGCAAATGCAGAGATTAAGCATGAAACTATAAATTATTGACTGAAGAACTTCATGACTTACACCAGGTCTGATCAGAGTTATTAATTCACAAGATTTTCAGGTTAAACTCTTTTATACTGATCACTGCTTGTCATGTTTGTAAGAGTGTAATATTGAGAATTCATATTTAATCTATGATCAGGTATAAATACAAGAACATTACCACAATATTTGTATAGTTTCCATCCCATTCTTGTTCAGCTGGTTATTTCTATCTAAATCCAACATCATGCACTTACTGAAACAGCATTATTGTGTTTTCAGATCACGTCTTTTATTTGTAAAGATACTTTTGGAAGTAAACCCTTTAGAAAATTCTGACAGGTTTCCTAGAATGGTGTCAGCAGCACCTGTGAGAAGCATACTCACATGCTCTATTTCTTGTGCTGTTAAGAAAAATACTGAATACCACTAGAATCTGAAGAGATCCAACTGGGCTTCCACCCATTTTGACAGTGAAAGGATGATAACTCCTCTCTGGGAACAGTTTTCTGGCCAGTTCTACACAGAGACCTTAGAGCAGATTGAAAAAGATTAGGATTATCAAACAATTTATAGTAGAGAGAAATCCCCTAGGGAATTTTAGGGGGGTTTATCATGCACACATATTTTTTCATGTTTAGGATGTTTTTTCATGTACACAAGCCCTGTCAGAATCCCACAGAGTAATAGAATAATTTGGGTGATTTACATTCTTACAAATATTGCGTGTTAATCTTCTCCCTCTTAAATTGTAGGCAACTATAAAGAGTTGGGGGATTTGTCTTTTTCAAAATTCACAGATGCAGAACATATCACAGGATGGAGAAACATTGTTCCTTTTAAAGCTGCAGTTATTCTCCCATGCAGATATGACACAGATAAGGGCATAAAAGTATATGTTGGTATTTCATGTTAGTTGTGCAATTTGCATATTCTTCTGATAATGAAGAAACTGTAGCTTGCCTAATTTACTGTAAGGGAGGCAAATCATTACTGATTCCAAAGCAATATCCCCCTCCACTATGGACTTAAGTGATTTGTCAACTTGAGTAATTGATTGATTTTTAAAATTGTTAAAAAATATTTTATACACTTCAAATATGAAATATTAATTTTGGACTGAACTTCAGTTTAGTTATTGCCCTTTCATTTAATGTTGGGTATTCAGTAGGATTTTAATATATATATATTCTCAGTGTGGAAAGTTTTTCTTTCTTTTAATAAGGTCATCTGAAACATTTGTTTTAAATTAACGTGTTAAAATTTCACCATAAAAACAAAAATGCAAAACATATGTGCTCACTGAGATACAAGGGCTTCTCAGAGTTGCTCTTCCATGCAGGTTATAAGGTGACAACGGTGTAACAGATTACTGAAGAAAAAGTCTTGATACATTACATAAATATTGGCCTTAAGTATTCTGATGTAATGATATCATCCTGATTATCCATTTCTGATCATCTGAAGGCAACAAAATTACTAATTAATGCAGTCCTCTTCTAAGATTCTACATAAGTTTCTAGCCCTGAATATATGAGTAGGGAGCATACTAGCAGGTCTTCACTCAGTCTTTATTCAATGTTTTTATTCATAATGTCATCCACATTTGGCACAGAAAGCAGATGGATAGATAACAGGAAATTCAGAAACCTGCTATGACTTTCTTTCTTTCACAGTGCCAGCTGGGTTTCTTCAAAACAAGGTCTTTCTAGAAGCAGGTTAGTTTCTTCTTTTTAAAGCTCTATCACTTCCATCCATTTGTAAAAAAGACAGAGGGTTCTAAACTAGATCTTTATTATATATAGAACATTAACTTCCCAAGTTCTCTTGGAAGAGGCAATGATAATAAAATACGTTGGAAGGATGATGGTTTTTGTCAAGAAGATAGAGTGAATAAGTATAATAAAATTTTGCCAGTTTATTAAGGTGAGGTTCTAAGGAGGGGAAAAAAGACAGGTTTTAGAAAGAGTTTCTTTATGTTATAACATCAGGTAGTAGCTGTATTTCTGAGGAAACAAAAGACAATTAAAAAATCAATAATGGAACACATATTGCCTTTCCTTCCCTGTATGGATTCACACCCACATTTTTCTTTATGCATCTATATAATTTTATTTGCACGAAATTTTATTGGTAAAGAGGTGTAAATTTGTAATTAGTTGCTTCCCAAAGAATATTACGCTTGTATTTCTTAACAAAATAAGTACAAGGTTAGCAATTTAAAGCAATGATAAAGTCAGCAAAGAAAAAAAGCAACACACAAAAGCTTATCAGTTTGATTGGCAAAGAAACCATGAGAATTACGTAGCAATTCTTCAGAAGAGTCAAAAAAGTACAGAAAATGGTGGTGCAAAGAACCACTCAGCTATTTAATGAAATGCATTGACAGCAACCTCCTATGATGAGAATTTGAACTGAGCTAATGAATGTCAGGTTCAATTTTTTTTTTTAATTTTTTTTTTTTTTTTTTAAATACAATTACTTTTGTTTCCTTTTCATAGGTAGACCTTTACTATGACCAGGTCATGCCGTCTCAAAATAATTAGAAAAGCTGTGGGGTTATATTTTCTCTTTTGGGGAACATATGAAGACATTGAAACTGTTCCTCTGACAACCCCACACCCCCAGTGGCACCACTCCACACTGCCCCTTCCCAGGACATGGGTTATTGCAAGTCTTGTCACTGGAGAGTGAGATCAGCACTGCTCTCTCAAAATTTTATTCCCATCTTCACGGCAGACGTTCTACAACACTTCATAAAATTGCCTCATCTTTCTCTACTCCTGCTTTCTCCACAATGAAAAGCAGTGGGTGGGAAGGGAAAACAGTAGCTACTTTTCCTGATAAAATACTTAGAATGTTACACATGAGAAGTATCATATGCAGAGTAAGTAACTGCAATAAAGAAAGAATTACTATGAAGTTTTAAGCACTTGAAGTGCTGTGGGAAAATTTTGCACCTGATTTTTAGATGCTATTCATACTTGGATGGTTACTCTTTGGTTCATCATAAAGAGTTTCCTCATGTGTACAAATTTAAAGGACTGTTTTATAGATCATAAAAATATGTACTCAATTACTTCAAATAACACTTGGGGAACTGCATGTAAATGGTGCATAAATTGCCCAATGAATCAAGACAAAGTCTCTTTCAAAATCAGGAATGGGGGATAACCAGCACCAACAAACACATACACACTGTTGAGAAGGGGAAGCTTATTACTGCAGAGTAGTTTTCATCTTTGCTGTAAATAAAACAAGGGCTTTAAACAAAGCCACTCAAACATGCATCTGCAGCAATTCTATTATTAAAGCTGGTAGTGGCTCAGGGACAATCAATGCACTTTGCTTCAATACTGTTTTGATTTGCAATACAGTACATAGATTGTACAGTGCAGAGATTTATGAAACAGCTTATTCTCCACTATAGCTGTTCCCAACAAGCTTACTTAAGCCCTATATATCATGAGTTCTAAATCAAAGGTTTGACGTCGCAGAGCTCTGGCAAACTGACTCCATGAAGCTGTAATTCTCCTCTTGCCCTCTGCCAAGATGTGTATTATCATCATCAAGGCCTCTGAAATGCTTCTAAAATGCATTTGTAGAATGTGTTATATTTATTACAATGCTTTTTAAAATCCCCTATCCATTGATTGGGGGCTTATTGGATTTTGTCTTTTTTTCATTTTTACTTTTTGATCAAAAAATGTTAGATGCAAATTCTACTGAAATTCAGTCCAGATTTTTTTTCAGTTGATTCCAGTCACACATTCACAATTTCAGGCTCAATAATGTAATAATTCAGCATGACTTTTTGGGGTATATATACACTAAAGCCAATTTGAAAGCTTGTGCTAATTTATATGGAATACACTAGGATCTCATACCACAAATCTGGTTCCCACAACCTGACCAGTACACGAGAAAGAGAAACACAGGTCCCTTGGTTGCTTCTTCAGATTAACTGCATTACTCTATCAGTGCACATGAGAAATGTGCACTGATAGGGTAATGCAGTTAACGTGCACTCCCTGTTGGTGCAGAGAGCTAGGTGTTGGTGGAGGGGCTGTTGAGAATCCGTGTGGTTTGGCCCTCACTTCCTTTACCCACACGTGACATGGGCATGGGGACATGCCATGGGCAAAGGCAGAGCTTGTCCCCATCTCAGACTTCCCCACCATATCACTTCTCTGGAACTGTGAACTGCAGATGATGGGGCCCTAATTGCATGTAATATTCTTCCTACTCCACCTTCATCAAGCACCTTCTACCTTTTGTTTGAGAACAAAATACTTCTCAAACATTCAGTAGTATTCCAGGCTCCCTGAGTGAGATTAGTGGAAGAGGCACACAAGATTTAAATGGTTGTCCTTAGTCACTAAGATATTTGATGGCTGTGCAAGGGGCACAGATTTTATGACATGCTTATAAGTTAACTTGTTGATACTTCAATCTGGAGAACTAAGTACAGGAGAGAAGATCTACACTGTTTTGAGGCAGGGGCTATTGATTTTATGTTCACTATCGCATTATGAGGCCGCATCAGAAGCAAGGAAATGAGCATCTCAATATGAAGAAGAAATACAATTCAGTCAGTACAGTATGAAATAAATATCAGTTCTGTCATTCAACATCATTATAAAGCATGCCAATCACTCCACATAGAGCAGAGATCCATAAATACTGTTTTGACTTCTTGACTGTTTAAGATGGATAATTACTTCTGCTGAAGGCGAGTGAGTCCACAAATGTGTATTTCATTATGTACTTTAAATTATCAGTCTCCAGTTTACAAAGAGTATCTGACTGGACCTATGGCTTCTAATAATGCAGTTCAAAATAATTCATATCAAGTTGGGGAAGGAAAAGCATTTTTTTCCCTAAGTAATGTCTCAACCTTTACTTCAATAATATCTCAATAACTTGCACTGGAAAAATAAATGGATATGCACTATGCCAATTATGCCAGCTAACAGTGCTTTATATCATATTTTCTGGCCTGCCTCCTTGTGCACTTTTTATCATAGAAGGAGTTCCTCATAAAAAAAAGCAAAGACAATTTATTTTCCTCCCTTAAACTGCTACTTTTATCTCCACAAGTGCCTTTCATAAAGTCTATTTAAAACAAGAGTGAGTAAGCAACTTGGACAGTGTTCAAATCACACTGCTCAGGACTTCCTGAAGATAACTAGTACTGTCCTTCTCTCAACATCACTTTGTTTTCAGCTGCTGTCCAGCTGTTAAACAGATATAGGTCATTGTTTAGGAAAAACACTCATAGGTTGTGATGCAAAAATGTTTGATTTTGTTAATAGCATCATAAATACTGATAACAGAGCAGTTGTAGAAGTAGCAGAAACAAGAATCATACCAGTTCTATCTGATGTGAACATATTATAATCCCCCCTTTGAAAGACAACCAGCAAACAATGGGTTTTCTTGGCTACTTCAATGTAACAGAGTACAGAGAATTCAAACACACCAGCAACTCTCATCAGTTAAACAAGGAAAAATTCTGTTCTTTCATTCACTTTGGAACACTGCATTTCATTCAGTGACATTTTCATTGATTTAAATATGCCACGTGTGAAATCTTGCTAATGTAAATCTCATCCACAAAACTTCAGACCTCATAAGGTTTTATACACATGGCTTTTAGGGTCAGGGTTTAAGTAGGTGACCTCTGTAAACCCTCTCCTGGGGTAAATTTAACCTTGAAAGTAATCTTTTGTAACAGCTTCAGGGAAGAGGGTCATTTTTTTATCCTTTTATTTCTATTTATGACACATTAATTTAACCAGTAATGTTTATATAAAACAAAGATTTTTGACTTCCAAGACAAATATTTTCTGCTACATCTAATGCCACTGAGTGACTACTGGCCAGTGGCTTTACAGCCCAGAAACTGGTCCCATTTTCAAGCCTCATATGTACTAACAAAACACCGTGGGGTTACTGTATAACTTCCATGCAGAAAGTCAAGCTTTCCTGAGATTTGGAAGCTTAAATTGCTCCTCTGGTTAAAGTAGACAGCACTGCTATCTTTATCTAGCTGTTGGATGCTTCATTCGATTGCCTGAGTCATTGGCAAAATAGCTTGAGGCTAGACAGGTATATTACTCTTTAGAAACAGATGGTGTTGCACACAGGAGATTTGAGAAACACATTCTTAATGCAGCAACAGATCTCTCTAAAATGAGCTGTCCAATTTATTATGGTTTATATAGAAATTCTGCCATTACTTTCTATTACCACCTCCCACTCCCCATTAAAAGTACAGTATTTGGAAACAGGCATCAAAAGAAAGGAGTTTTATTTTCTGGGAAGTAACATCGACAGAAAAGAACAATAGTTTTTTGTGTGTGTTTGCAGCAGGTATTTTGGCAGAGTCAAATTCAAAAAATTAATGTTGAAGAGAAATATTAGATAAGGATGTTTTTGCCACTAGTGCCCAAAACATTGCTTTCTGAAGAAAATGCAGTAGTTTGATATTATATTTTTTATTAACAGCTTGGAGGTGGGGGCCAGAGGGAAGAAGTACAGAAAATCAGTATTGTTGCAAACCTTTCCTGATTATTATCTTGCTGTTTCATCATTCAGCTATCTACGTGCACTTTTCTCATAGAATAAATGAACAGCGAGCTATCTGCACTTTTCTCATGGTTTATTAAAGATATATCACTATTTATTTCCAACCCTATCTATTTATAAATAAGTAAATGGGCATATGCCATTGTTCCCTAGTACAACATTCAGTATTTCAATCACAACATTTCCAATGCCAGTTCTGAAATGTGAAATAAGTATCACATGGTCAAAACTGCTCTTTAGTTTTCTAAGAATAATGGAACTTCATCTTCAAAAGAGCTTCAGCATCTGGGAGGCACAAGAGGCAGCAAAGAAAACAAAGAAATTCTTATACACTTGAATTTCAGTTTTCACTTTGGATTTGGGCATTCACATTTTACTAGATTTGGACATTAATATTTGGCAAGAACTTTGGAGAGGAAAAAACATTCTCCTGTTTAGAACAGTTTATGTTTCTGCCAGCATTAATTCCAGTTAAGGAATGACTATTTCTTAGCTTTTTTGTTGTTGTTGTTTATATTTTCCTAGAATTTGTAGTTTACAGCATTGACCATCTTTATAAAGGATGAAAGAGGGAAAGACCAAATACATAATAGCATACATTGGTTTGTTTCTCACTGTTGGTCAAAGACAGAATTCAAACAAATAATGGCAACACATACAACTGCTATGAAAATGGAAGGGATGAAAGCATTTAATTACCTAAATAGCCACAGCAAGTGACATATCTCAGTAACTTTTTGGACATCTAGGGGGAAGAAAACTACCAATGCTTTAAGTTAAGATTTTTTATTTTCAAGTAAGGATATACTTGCCTGCTTATGGCTTTATCAGAACTTAGAGGGTACTATCTGTTCTTCAGAGAAGAAAATACAAACAGCACTAAGAATTGCAGTAAGAAGAGACTGACTCATCTTTTCCTTACAAAGTGGGGTGACATCACTCCCCCAGCTGCTCAGCATGGGGGAGGTCAGTTGGTGATAATCCTTGCCAAATGTGTCCAACAAGCACAGATGAGGAGTGGAGATTTCACATCATAATAATCTCCTTCCCTCTGAGCTTGTGGATTCTCTTTTGGATGAACACAGCATGGTCCAGGGCTCTGCATAATTTCAGGGGATATGTCTAGCCAGGAGGAAATGGAGCCAGGCAGAAGCCACTCTTGGAGGCATTGTTCCATGGCAAGCTAGTCAATAATCCACCAGAAAATCCATTGATGTAAATGCTGATTGGAGATGCATTACCTTTAGCTTCTTGGCTTTGCTCATATCAATATGTGTGGTCATTGTGGGCAAGCACACTGAGGGAGGAAACAATTTAAACTAGGCCACTAATGCTCACAACTGCTTATTTTCGGCAGGGAAAGAAGCCAGGTCACAGCATGAACTGTCCAGAACTCTCTGATTTTGTCCTGAAATTTGCAAGGAGCTGATGAAGACTTCTTGCAGATTCTTAAGTCACAAGGCATATGGGCATTCTTTGTGTCTCCTGGCCACATTCAAGAATTTGCAGCAAGTTTCCTCCTCCCATGCTGTTAGCATGAATAGATGTGCCTTGATGCACAGAAGCAAGTGGGTATCAATCATGGTACTGTTAGATATTGCATTATTTGTACTGCAAGCATTTAGAAAACTGGAGACTAATTTTATCAAGAGATTGCAAGAACAAAAAATAACTGCATGGACATAATTTTTTTTTTTTTTTAAAGTGCTTGACTAAGTTTCTGGCATGTAAGCACCCTAGATAGGAAAATCATTACAGATACNCTAAGCTATGTTTTTTGGGAAGTGTCCATGTTCAAACTAAGCACAGAGCCAAGAGTACAACAATAGGAAGAAACAGTCAGAAAAAGAAAAACAATAACCTGTAAGTATACTTCATTTAAAATGTACAGTGTCTGAGGGACATTTGACTGTATTGTTCCCATTCAGCTAGGGGACAATCAAATAGGTACATATTTTCAGCACAGGGAAAATAATTTATAATGAACTAACAATATTCTGATGAATTTTAGACTACCTTCATTGTTCAGTAATAGTCTGAACAAATAAGCAGAAAATAAAATCCTCTGTGGAAGGCACTAGTCAACTAAGGCAGTCTAGAGAGTGGCAAAATCTATAAGAATGTTCTCCAAGGACTTTTGATTAGTCAAGTGGTATTTCATGCCTTACAGAGGATTTTAAACCTTTCAGTATAGGAAGTGAACAGTAAACACATAGCTATAAATATGTGGGGGGAGTTTTTTCTGTTTTTTTTTAGAATAGCAAAACCCCACAACTTTCTATTGTGGGAAGCTGGCATTTTAAGAGAGCATTCATAAAAAACAGTGGTAACTTTATATCCAGGTAGCAATTTACCCAGTGCATCTGAAAATACTGAGGCAGAATGATACTACTCACTAGAACTATTCTATTTACACTGAGCAGCATCTCACTCCACAAAAATTTTCTACCAAAATTAGTCTTGTGTCTTGCATATAAGAAACAGATGCTAAAGTGAATCAGTCATCAGATCTTGTAGTCTGCAATGACAAAGGTTTGGACAATAAATGTTTCATTCAGGAAGGTCTGAAAAACCACCCCCTTTTATCCTGCTCTGTAGAAATTTGTACTTTACATTCCGTAGGAAAATTACAGAAACAACACAAATCAAGGCCATAGGCCTCACAAACAACACAATTCTTGAAATAGCAGGAAATTTCTTATATAAACTTGAAAATTATCTCAGGACAAGACTGGTACTCATATTACAATCAAAAACTAACACTGACACTAGCTAAAATCCCAGCCAAGTTCTCTTGACAAGAGAAAAATTCAGCTTGACCTCAAATCTAAAGATACACTTAATCTAAGCAAGTAGGCAAAACTTTGGTATTTTTCCATGTGATAAGCATGGAAAAAAGTTTGATTCCATGTAATGAAAAAATAGTTTCAATCTATACAAGCCAGAACCAACAGCACAGGTACACACAAAATAGAACCATGGTCACACAAATGGATAGATCATTTCAACTAAAACAAGCTGTGCTCACAGTCATGCGAGATAATGTTGTTCTATTTTAATTGTACCATAAGCTGCACAGGGGAAAATGCTCCCATGAAGAGGAACAGGGAATAAACAGGTGGCGACCATGTAGGCAATATTGTAAATAATTTATTTAACTCCATGCTACCGAACTTCTCTCTCTCCCAGTTTTCAATTTTAATACCTGCTTTTAGCTCAATAACCTGCATTAGGTCCATAAATGTGCAGGGCCTCTCTGCAGCAGCAGTAAAGGAAAAACTTCCCTCTCCCTCGTTTCACACCAGACATTTTGTAAACAT
>WEIU01021435.1:31232-46249 GCA_013389925.1 Aegithalos caudatus
ATTGGTACCATAGATTATTTTTGTCTGATTTAACTAAAGGCAATAAAGGCAATTTTCCTTATTCAGGAAATGGCACTGATGATGCAATACCTCCAACCCTTTTATTTAGGAAGCACAGAGAACTACTCTTGCTCTCAGGACTTTGACTAGAACTCATCCTGGACACAGCAAGCTTGGTCAGCTGCCCTTGACTCAGGCTACCTGCAGCTTCTCTTGAAGTTTCTTAGTAATTAGACAGGCTCAAGTATAAGAACCATGTCTAGAGCACAGCAGCTTGTGCAGAATAACAGGAAATATTTATTTCATATATATATATATGTTGTTTATAAAAGATCTGCTTTATTTTCCCTTTATTTCTGGGTTAGTTTTTTTTTTAGTGTTTTGGGGAATCACATCCTGGATTTCGGGTGGAATTTGGTAAGTGCCCTTGTTTATTCAGGCTGCAGTTGTTATAATTGTGGACAACTTTAAGTTTAAAATCAAGCACAAAATAGGTTCCTTTATTTCAGAAGTACCTTTCCTGAGCTTGATTGCTTTCAGATGGCATTGTGTTCCCTGGATTGATTCTACATGCAAGTCTTGTAAGTTATTCACTGTTGCTTCCACTTGAGTTGCTAATCCTGTTGCTTTTGTGAAGATTAAATCCTTTTCTTTCAGCAATAATCTCTAAATATTCTTATCACAACACCAAAAGCAAATCAACTCTCCAGTTTTAAACATCCAAGCAGGCAAGCAAGTTATATGCCATTAGTCTGACTGGTCATCTCCTTTGTAGCAAAAGAATCCTGCTCTGATCCTGCATTCTATTGTCACCAAACCTCATCATCTGCATCAGATATTCTTATTTTTCAATCTTCTCGGTCTTTTTTGTACTTACAGTTTTCCAGTCATCACTATTTTATAAAACACAGTATGAAGGAATGGTTCAGTTGGTGTTTTCCTTCCCTTTGACAGTTTTATGTGGAAATTCCCTTATGTTTGACCACTTTAAGCTGATGTACAGTGAACAAATGTACTATATGATTATGATTGTAATGTTTCTGTATCTCACCTTCTACAAAACAATGTGTTTTAAAAATACCTGCATTCAGAACAGTAAGGGTGGCATGCTGTACAGACACACAGAGTGCTTCTTTTTACAGGCTGCACCTTCTCCCCCCACCTCCTTTTTCAGCTTTAGGTTAAAATAAAACCCTCTAATGTTGAAAGTGTATAGCTCTTTGTGCTAAGCCATTACATTACAGTAATTGCATTCTACTTCCCAAAATTCCCCTTTCAGATGCAAAAGGAAATTCTACCTTTTGTTTGCTGTTCTGAACTTCAGTTCTTTGTAAACCTTATCCCACAACCAGCTGTGTTTAATTCCTAGAATAACTCATAAACATTCAAAGCTAGCTAGTAGTTCTTGAGTCCTCTGGGGAGGACACTAATAATGCTGCATAAACTATTATCAGATTTGCATTTTCCAGTGACATGACTGCTTTTCCTCCACCCTCCTTGGTTGTGCAATTTATGCAGCAGATGACATAATGATCTTTGACATCTCACACAGCGTATGCCGTATGCATGTGACAATGGGATGGCACTGGATGGAAAGCTAAGACCTTTTACTTCCTTAGCACTGCATGTGCTCACTCTAATCATTATGACATTTGCATGCTGGTTTTATTTTCTTTTAATAGGGGAAAAAAGGAGAAGGAAATAAGTAATAACTTACTATATGTAGTTTACTTTTTAGCTAAGTGACACCTGTCACTGAATGAGACTTCTATTTAGATATTTACAGATTCAGTTTTTCCATCCCTTTTATCTTCAAAACTCGTATCTTTCATTCTCTGTTGACACAGTCATCAATGCTTTTTCAACACTGAAAAAAACAGTACTAAACTATATATGCTTCAAGAACACCTCCCTGTCCTCACATAAAGGTGCACTTCCAAGCTACAAGCAGTGCACAGAACCAGGACCTGTGCTTCTGATCTGCACAGACAATACCTGACGACTTCCAAAGCCAAGCCTCAGAAAAGCTGTGCAGGAAAGCACGAGGCTATTCTAAAACCCCACCAGAAGAAACAAGCTGCCTGGAGCAATTTTTCTCCCTTCCAGTTCAAGGGAGCCAAAAATATTTGCTAAAGACCTGCACATGTACCAGTGCTTTAGGGAATGATTGTCTTCATAATGAAGTCCCTATGCATAGAAGGATACTGTTAAATGCCTTCCATGTCAGTTGTCATTAGTGTGCTATTCAGAAACATGCACACAGAGATTTGTTCAATAAGCTGCAGTCACCACACAGCTTCAGATATCTCACTTTCGTTCTGCTCAGTAATTCATCAATCCTAATATGACTTTAATACCCACAATATTCCAAACTTTAGAGTTCTGCCAATGACTACAGTTTCAAAAATAAAAATTGCCAAAATGTTTCCTCTCCTCATCATAAATGAGGACTTTTCCTATAAAATCACCCTGGCCTGGGACCAAAACTGGGCAACAATCAGCATTGGAATAGTGACAAGTTTGAATCTCATTATTTCACAAGACAGCCAGGCTAGAAACGAAGGATATCTGCAAGACCAACAATTAATCACATCTTCCAGCAACACATAGAACTGGCTTCTTGATCTGAAAGAGAAACTGAAAAATCACAAGGTAGTTGCTTTCTCACATATAATAATACATATTAAAATCCTAAGCCCTCTGTGCCTTTCTATCTCTCCCTACTGCTTTGAAAGCTGGGCTTTTTGTAATAAAGGCAATATATTTTTAAAATAGGTAAAGGAAAAGGTACCTCCCTAAACATTTAGAAAGATTTAATCTACAACCTCTCTTGCACACATAAAGCAGAATTCACAAGAGGATACGTGGAATTGCATTCTACTTTTGTCCTAAAACACCCCAAACCCAACAATGATAACCCAAGTCATACTCACAGATCTTTGACATTACACAAAAAGTCCATAAGAGCTTTTGGGGCAAAATTACAGTTCTATGAATGGTAGCCTTCAAAAGAAAATATTGGTTTGGTCCTCTGTTCTTCAAGCTGGCCTTTGATGGAGAAACAAACAATATTTTCACTTCTCAAAGATATTGTTTCAAATAGATGTATATTTCATTCTATGAAGCTGGATAAGATTAAGCATTTTTCAAATACAGAATAAATGAGAGCCTAAATGAGTCAATGGCATTATTGTTGTTTTTGTTACTATCAATTTTTGAGGGACACAGGTTTAAATGCAGCAGAATAAGAATACATTACTATGAAAAACTCCTTAATATTTCATAGAGATCCACAAAGTAAGCAATCATGTTGAGCAAACAAATAAATGTGGCTAAGTGGTAGAAGATGCAAATCAAATATTGAAGCTTTTAGGCATTTGGTTTACCTGCAAACCAAACCTGAAGTTTACAGCAGAAATCTGTAAAAGTAGAAAGCTCTGTTTGCTTTAGGTATTGAGACATGGCAAGTCCTGCTCTTTCTGCAAAAGGTATTATTTTAAAGGACTGTAGGTCACTGTTGCTACAAGAGTAACAGAGAAAATGGAATGAGAACCTTCACACTGATGAGTAAAAGAATAGTGCACATTGTGTGGAATAAACAGGAACAACTTCCTTTTGTATGTTTCCCTTATTTTTCATTATGTTTGACATTTCTGAGACTTGTTGTAACTTCTGAAATGCCTACTGCAGTGAGTGGTAGGAGATCAGACTTCACAGTGTTACACTATGGAGCTGCAGGAAAAAAAAGTGAGAAACTGGAATGACCTGGCAGAGGTTTGAAGGTTGAGATGGCGTCCTAGATGTTGCTGTCAAACAAAACACAAGCTGTATGTACATACTACAGAAGTTCTGCACACAGTGAAACAAATGCTCTATCTCCCTTGTTCTTTCGCTGTGCTGCAACATATAATATTGAAGTGGAAATAGGGCATGACCTGTACTTGTTGTTCACAGCATGTTTAATGGTACAGCTACTCCCAAGAGTCCACATTTGCCTGTGACTCCAAAGTAGGACACTGCCAACATAGACAGTTTAGGGTCAGTCCTTTTCCTATTAAAGCTTGCTCAGGATGAAAGTAGAATTAAAAAATGGCTTTTGGTAGACAAGTCACATATTTAGAACCACCATAGGTGCTACAAGTAAACTAGGCACTGTTTAATCCTCTCCTCATCTTTAGAGACAGACCTAGTTATAGAGGTTAATTAATGCCAATGCAGCAGAGAAAGATAGGCTGGATTATTTTTTCACCCATCAACAGAACTGTGGTCATTACAATGCTTAATTCTTATATCCTTCCTGAGTATACATGAAATTAATTCTGACCCTAAGTCCCCCTTGATGTAACTGCTCCATGTTATGGATGCAACACTTGGTCAGAACACAAGAAAGTAGAGCTTGTTTTGGAATAACCAGTGCTCAAGGATTAATTTTTCAGAGACAAATAAACAGTAAGTATTACAGGTGCAAGTGTAAGCTGCCAATCAGAGCTCTCATCCAGTCTGTTAAACCATATTCAGTGCTGCATGGAACTCACACTTCATTTCAAGCATGCAAGACTGCTTTTCTAGCAACCTCTGACTTGAGCACAGCTTTTCTAAAGAAAGCAAAATTAAAAGATTTACCACCCATCTACCCATTGTGCTTGGATGAAGATCACATTGAAGCAGCTGTGCTTCAAGGGACTGTTCTAAGCTGGCCATTTGGGCCAGTTTTCTACTTGCCTGATGTCACTAGAGCAACTAAAAGGACTTAGATGCATGACTGGGATCTAAGCCCCCAAATAACAAATCCTCCTTGGTCCGTGACAGCCGATTTTCTTAGACAATTTCCTCTGATTTTATTTCTTTCTTCTTTTTCAGTTTGTTTTAAGAGTGCCAAAGCAATGATTTAAATATATTATAAGCCCCTCAGATAACAGTTTCATGATTATGAAGAACAGTTGAATGACTAGCAGTAGAGCCAAGTTTGTCATGTCTGGTTCTACATTTCAGGAATACTTTTTTCCCCCCGTGTTAAATGTTGGAACAATCCAAGCATTTCACATATGGCAGTATTGCCTTAAATCCTCCCTTCTGTTTAGTCAGCTTTCATGTGTACCACCAGACCACTGTTTACACACTATCAGCCATAAAGGGAAGAATCTCTTAAAATCTGCTGCTTCTTGGTTGCCTTCATGCTGATTCTAAAGCTTCCTTCCTTCATTGTAGTTGTCATTCTGATAAAAGGGAATCTGTTCTTTATAGCAACATAAATCAGCAATAGGTTCCTTGCCTTGAGTGAAGTGATTCCTCACACTTCTCTGTGTGTGTGTGAAAATAAAATACTCTCATGTTCCAGCAGTCCATTAAACCATAACTCAATATCTTTGCAGAGATCAGGACACATTGGCATTCAGGAAAAGGTTAAACAGGAGAAAAAAAAAAATCTGAGTGTCCCTCCTTGGTTCTGGAGGATTTGGTCCTGCACTAACTCACGGGTGAAAGGGATATTGGAAGGGTAATGCTTAGAAATCACATAATAAAACACAAATTCTTAAAAGGGTCCATTGTATAATACTGTGTATTACAGTATCAAGTAAATTCAATAGAAGAACTATATACAGTAGGGAAAAAAATAGTATTAACCAAGTATTGATGGAATTAAAGAGAAGATGGAACCACCATGCAAAGGTAAAAATTTTACATTGATCCACAGTTGTTCTACATAGGTATGTAGATGATCAAATTATATTCTTGCTACTGAAGGGGCAGGTGTACTGATATGAAAACCTGGATGGCCACATGTAGCAATGTAGCATTGAAAAACCAATGGCTTTCAGCTGGGTTTAAGCTAAGAAAAAGAGTAGGAATTATTATGATCTTGACATATGCTGAGCAGAAATCTGCCATTTTAAGAATCCTTTCCCCTTCTCCTCATCACCAGTACCTTTCTTCATGCGTTCAACATTTCTTACATACCAGGGGGATTGATGCTGTCCTTTGGTGAGATGTATGTTCAGTTTTGGTCCTGACAGTCTATGTAACTTCTATATGTAACTCTTATTGCAGTAAGATTGAGCACCCCTGACACTGCCACGAGTAGGGAAATAAACAGGATAGGAGAGGACAACACACACTCTGCAATTTCTGCTGTTGCCAACACAAAACTGAGTGCCTCACTTCAAAGGAATTCATGGCTCCAGCTTTGCCTCAGAAGGGTGGATACACTGATAACAAATTCAAATAGATTTCCTGTCTCCCTATTTTACAGGTTTCAAAGGTGATGTGCATCTGGATTCTCAGGTCTCCCAGGTTCTTGCTAAAAGAATCCAAAACTCTGGTCCTAGTCTGTGCATTAATGTCTGAATCTTCAAGGCAACTTCATTTTATGGACTCATAAAACAGAGGCTTTCAGGCTTGTGGGACAGCTGTCTATTGGACTGCCTCCATGCTGCAGTCTGGTGAAAGCAGCCACCGAGGCAGGGAGTTCACGGGTCAGCTGATTCTGGAAGCTGGACATAGGGAAATGTCTCTGCTCTGGACTAAGACATATGGTGGCCATAATCTTTGCACCTCTCTCTCTTCCATTCAGTAGTGAACAGCCATGAACTTAACAAAAGTCAGATTGATTTCACTTGATAGCTGCTGGAGTCCCATGTAGTACATACTGTCCATCTGCTGTTCTTTATATCAATCTTTCTTTCCCCTCCAATATATCTGAATGTTTAAAAATAGATGCTTTATCCTTAGAATCTGACACCTATTACATATTTCCACATGTTTGTGTCTTATTTTCTTTTTATTTTCTCAACACTTCATCCAAAGCATAATGTTGTGCTGTACAACTAAACACTTTTCCTCTTACAACAGTGTTCTGGTAATTTATGGAACAGTGAAAAAGCAACTCCCAAGACAGCTTATGGATCAGATCTTCAGCAGACACAATGCAGTATAGCCCTGTGGGCCTCACTGAAGCAGTAACAATTTACACCAATGGATGGTCTGGCCCTGCTGTAGCTATTCCATCTTTGAGCTATTGCAGCAAAAATCTTGATGCTCAGAGCAGAACCAGCAGCTTCAGGAGATGGTGAAGGAAAATCCACACAATCAGTCTATGGGAAGTCACAATTGCACTGAAGAATGTCTGAAGGGATCCCCTTATATTTTCCATGCTATATTTGGCAAGAAGGGCTGCAAAACTAAAAAATACATTCAGTTATGGTTTTCTTTATTTTAGAACAAACCCAGCAAGGCTGAGATCAACCACTGATTCTAAAGGTTTTGTTAGTTCATGATAGAGATGCTGGGTAATGATGATATGTGTTTTACACTGCAAATGTGCACAGAGCTTATTCCAAGATTTAAACCATGCATTTCCCTTAGCAAACCCAGTGGTTCATGTCCACAAGCCCTGCTGACCAGAACAGTGGGAGAGCTACACAATTTGAATGTAAGTGGAAATAAGAAAGAATAAGACTTTTTGGCTTTTTAAATTTTCCCTTACTTTCCTGACTTTTAAAATTACTTTGCTATCTCATGAACTGATGTACTGCACAGCCAAGCTACTCAGTGAGTGCAAAGGTGATGATTTTCCATTGAGAATTATAGTTAGCAGACCTATAAGTTCATTGATTCATTAACTCAAAATGAACACATTCTTTCTATTTTTTTTCTTTTTGGTTGCACATGGTTCATTTCAGACATATTCCCCCCTGCTTTCAACAACGTAAGCAAATTAACACCAGAGAGACTAAGAATCTATGAAAATGCATCCTCTGAGCATCTGTTAAGTAGATTTTTGTTATGCCTTATAAATGAGGATCAGACCTAGGTCAGGTCAAGTGCTGTGAAGGACATGCTAAACATAATAATTTGTAGCCATCACTAGTCTCTGGTTTCTGCATTTTTAAGACACACAATAATAGCTCCCTCATTGAACCAACATGCAGAATTATTGACAGAATTAACATATGTAATGGCAAAAGGAGGAGGTCTCCAGATTTTTTTTTTACATTTACATTTCTTTCTCTCAACTGAAAATCTATAGAGATTATTTTGTTTGCAGGTTTGATGGAAGAGAACAGTGTTTGTAGCACTGGGACGATACAG
Source organism: Aegithalos caudatus (assembly GCA_013389925.1). Lineage (NCBI taxonomy): Eukaryota > Metazoa > Chordata > Aves > Passeriformes > Aegithalidae > Aegithalos > Aegithalos caudatus. The sequence goes on from WEIU01021435.1 coordinate 39,321, forward strand.
CTGGAATAATCTATGCACAACCATATTAGTCTTTGCATTCTTGCCTCAGCAGGGATGAAGGGGATCAGAATAGATTAGGATGGGTAGATAGACACAGCCAAACTATCTCTGCTCGCCTTCTGTGGCTGTGGTGAGGGGTCTGCTTAATGTACAGTAGTGAAACAACATTGAATTACTGAGACAAAACAGAAAACATCAATGGAGAAGGCAAAAATCTTGGCTTCATTGGCATTGTCCCTCTCACATCTTATCTGGACAATGCCTTTTATTAAGTGTTACATGTACTAGAAAGGCCTTGCACAGGATTTAATCAGTACACCAGATTTCCCCACTTTAAAGCAGTGTAAGAAACTGCATGGTGAAACAGGAAACAAAAGTGTGTTTCATTTAAATGAAATCAATGAAGCTGAGGAAAGATATCCTCATTGACATCTTTACTCAAGTATAATCCTTAATGACTCAAACCTTGGATCAAAGCCAAAGACCACAACTGCAACTGAATTTTGTATTAAAATACTGCCTCAAATGCAACTGTTTGCCAAGGGCCTCATTACTGAAAGCGTGACTTTTGTAATTAATGATTTTGTTTTACTTTTGAAAAGAAATTTTATAAATGATGTTCAGGCAACAGTAATTATTAATACATTTCAATTACATTTTACTTGAATTATAAAATGACAAGGGTCTATTTTTCATTGCAGATGAAGAACTGGTGACTTCTGAATCACACAAATCAAAAGTTTTCAGGGCATTTCCCTTGGTTATTTTAAACAACAGAATTTTTGTTTTAAACATACATTCTGATGAAAACTTGACTGGAAAACTAAGAATCCAGTCAAATCGACAGCATTTTTACAAAATATATTAACCAATGCTACACAAAAGAACATATATATCTGATAGCAATTTTCATAACTAGAAAAAGAGGCTTTCTGAAGGTGCTGTGACTAATGTCACCAAATCAGTGCTTCTTTTATGGCAGCTATGGAGAGAGACTCAAATAAATCAGATTTGTCATAACCCTAAATACCATTTGAAATGTCAGCTGGGATTTCGAACTTGGTGTGCCATGGCAATGTGTTTGTAAGCCTTGACTGCATTTCACTAGGAGCCTGTTGTTTTCACAGATCAAGAAGCCATTTTCTGTGGGAGAAATGCTTCCCTTTTTGTCAGTCATCTTTCTTCTATCTGCTCACATCAGATAAAGATGCTCATTCTGTTCAATCTGAATGCAATTTTTCTTAACAAACACAACTCCCAAGTATGTAAATGTTGTCCTCTCAGAAACTGGTTTAAACAATGCTGGCTTTTAACTCATTTGGTTTTCACAAAACATGGCAGCATGGAGCAGTCATATTGCTTGCACTCGTAGGCAACTCAGTTAATTTCTGTTTTAAAAATGCCTCTTTGCCTTAGAAAAGGTCTCAACTCTTTGCAAGTCCTCCACTGAAATGTAAGAGGTCATTCATTTCAAATAAAGGAATAAGGGATAGGATGGAATCAATGGATTCTCACAGCAGTTTCCTCATGGCATTTCGGTTTTCAGTGATGAAAAATGAATATGAATCTGAAATACATCGAAGTCTAATAGAGGAGCCATCAGCAGAAAGCAAGAGTATAGAATACATTGGACTGGATTGTTTTAGAGCAGACTGTCTGAACTTTACCTGACTCACTTGTACCATTTCTCTTCTGAACTCACTTGTGAATTCACCAATCCAAGATGTAAACCACAGAAGGCAGGGAATACTCTGAATTAATAAGCTGTCAGTAGCCAGCAGGGTAAAAACAACATTGGTTTTACATTATTTTCCAACTATTATATGAAGACAGCATAGAGGAACAGTGGAGAAAGATCTGACTTGGTTTCATGGCATGAAGATTTCCCTCAGTGCTAATCTGCCTTTATGCAGATATGCCAGATCTAGAATTATATCATTCTCTCAGCACAAAGTAACTGCACTTTGACAGAGGATCTAAACATGAAGTAATATCTGACATTGCACTTTATACCTTCTCAGATTGTTGGGATGGTTTAGGACATTGGTTATCCTGAACTAATTCCTGCTAGTATAGAAACATCACAAACTCATATTCAGGTACAAGGCTGTGTTTCGGTTAGAGTCACTAAAACACAGATCTAATTTTCTCTCTCTCTCTTCTTCCAATTCTGTATATATGTATTCTGACAGTAAATTCTTCACCATGCCATCAACAGATTTGTATTGTGTCTGTACAACTGTATGTTTACAAAACCTTAGGAAAAAATTTGTTTATACAAGAGAAAAAACACATAAAGTATTAAATTCCACCTTTGCAAAACTCTCAAAAAGTTCCTGAAGAAACAAAGGCCACCATCACTGAAATGAAAAATTTGCAGTGTCCTCCTCAAACATCAAAAATATTATTTTCCTGAAAAATATCCCAATAGCACAGGGATAAATGGAGCATTCCAATAACAACCAAGTCACGTAATCTTTTAAACATAACGTCTTCAGACACATTTTTATAATAATATAGGCCTATGAATTAACTTATTCTGAAACTCGTTTATACTGAAATAAAGCGAGGAAAGACTTCTTATCTCCTTTTTTAAATCTTGTAATTCCTTTTATAAAAAGACAATATTAAAAAGGTTTGTTCTCTAATATTCTTTGTAGAAAGGTGTTATTCTTTTACCAGTGCAATATACAGTGACAGAGGAAATGATTCCCTGTTCTGGATTAAAACTCCAAAGTGCATGGTGCATATACTAAGCAAAGAGATATGCAATCTCTGTTGTGGCAGATAGAGAGAAGGAAGGCAGCTGGGCAGAAATGTACTGTCAAAACATTCTGCACTGGCAAACCAGACCCTACGTAATTACAGGAAGCATCTTCAGGGTAATTCAGGAACATTTAAACCCTTCTGCTTCTCTGGGCTTAATTGAAAGGGATAAAAATTCCTGCAAAAAGTCAGCATTAGACAGTAACAGGAACAGAAAACAGTAATATACACAGAATAGCTCTTCTCACGTTATCCTGTTCCACATTCCTCTTGTAAATGAATCATTACTTTTTTATTAATTCCAGCAATTACAGAAATGTATCCATTGCTTTTGGAATGTTGGTATAATGATTCTTTCTATAGGCACGGATCAAAAGCACCATAGCTTTGTTAAGGAGTACAACAATGCCCATGTACAGGTATATGCCAAGCATAAGGTACATGTGTCCCTGCTACCAGCACTACAGCCACCCTGAAAAAGTGGCCAGACCAAACATTACATGGGGAAGCCAGCTCCAAAAATGAAGAAATTTCTTCAGAAGCTCTGCTTAAATTTTAGGAGGAAAGTTTTCAGGTACATGATAACTGTAGCCAGGGGCTACTGGTCTGGCAACTTCTGTACTCATATGGCTGTAAAGTGTTTTTTGAAGCCACTGGGAATCTAGATGTGATTTTCAAAAGGTGCAATAATCTAACCTTGTGTACTTTCCCCATGAAAGTGTTAGCCCACCAGCTACACTGTTTGTATAGTAGAAGTAGGAGAGTTAGAAAAGTTAGGGCAGCAAGGTCCAGCTTCCATTGTAAACTAAGCTCACTGTTTGCTTCACAGTAGCATAATATCAGTGATTTTTAGGAATGTATTTCTGCCTTACATTTGAGTAAATACTTTAGTTAAAAATTCCAGCAAAGTACATGGAACCCTAAGAAAATCTTTAATACACATGATAATACATTGTAAGTGATACCAGAAGAGCAACCTTTGTTTACAAGGTTGTTTACAAAAATATATTGATCTTTTGCTTTAACAGTGACTCAGTAGGACAGGAAAAAAACATATTTTTCAGTAAAATTAATGGCTTTGTATTAAGAACTTAATAGCATCATATTTTCTTAGAGCATTTCTATTGAGTTTATAAAAAACTTTTCATCAGTATTATGTCAAAGGCTGTTTTTCCACCTGGAATATGAGGTTACCCTTCATTTCCATTAAGATGCGTTCTTCTCAGTCTATAGAGATTGCATTTTCCTTTTTCTGTAATTTCAAAAAGAATTTCTCAAGAAAGAACAGGATAGAAATATTTTACACTTCAAACCTTACCCATTCATGCAAATGTTCTAAAAGGCCAAGTAGGAATTCAGTTTTTCAGATGCATTTTGCTTCCTGAAAACAATGAAAACCNGATAAAATGGTCTCACTTCCACCTGTTAAAATACAGCCAACTATTTTTTTTAAGACTAGACTGTATTAAAAGCTTACTCAGTATCCTTTGCTGGTATGATCCATGCTCTTAAAGTATTATTAAGGCTCTAGAAGTGAATTTAGGAAGCTGCAACCAGGAGGGGCCTTTTGGATCATCAGATATTATTCCCTGCTAATACAAGGGCACCATGTCAAGTATTAGCATTGTAACAAATTTCATGATGCTGTTTTAATTCCACTTTTTCCCCCATCTTCTTCATCAGCTGCAGAGCTGATAGAAGCTTGGTCACCCTCTTCTCAATCCAGGGGGCAGCCAGTTCACATCTACCAGAAGCTGATGAATTTATGAAGAGCCAGAATATGTTTTTGATACATCTCAGCCTCTCTTCCAGGTCCTCTAAAAGGTGCTTCAGTTTCCAAATTTCATCACCCAGGAGTCAAGTACTCCCATACAATTTTCCCAGTAATTTCTTTCTGAGGAAACGGAGTGCTCTAACCAGGTTCAGTACATGCAGACTCATTCATTTGAAAGCCTGCTTCTTTCTTCTCCTATATAGTATCAATTATTTACTCCCATCAGTCCATCTTCTCACTGACATGGTATTCTTTGCAATATTCCTATTTTTTCCAATTTTCCTTCTAACAACTGAAAATACTTCTCTCAACCATCTCTCCCTGCTTCTGTATTTCTAACAGTAACAGAGCCATACATCTTGATCTACTTCTCACTACAACTGAAACAGATAGATCTGTTTCTTGTTCTCAGATGTTCCTCTAACCTTGGTTAGTTAAGCTGAAACTGTTACAACAAATCCCTGCCCAAGTCTGTCCCTCTTTTAACTGATTTTGGTTTTCTTTAAACTCCTGGTATTAAGAGAGAAAGTAGCTGGTACAGACATAACCGAAAGGACTGCAGAGAAGAGGAATGGTGGAACAAAGATGCTCATACAGACTTGTTTTATCAAAAGAGGAAGACAGCCTAGTGAGACAAGGACTGTGTGAGCGGAGAAGGGAGCCAGGCCTTAGGCTGGACCATGGAAATAAGGATCTGGTTGAGTCAGGTAGCAGAAATTCTTAAAATTGCAGCAGCACACACCTTCAGAACTTCAATTCAAACCTCAGAGTCCTGCTGCTCCAATCTCAGCAGGAGGCTGTTATGTTCCCTAGAAAGTCTATGGATCCATGAGTGACTAGATTCAAATGGTACTGAACAGCTCTTGTCCCATACCACACCCCTTTTGCCCTTTGCATCTGAAGGATCTGTGAATGGAGCTGCCCTGTGCAGCCATGCCAAAAGCTGAAAGGGATACATGCATGGAACTGATGCAAAGGGAGCAGAAATAGGATTACAGTCAGAGCAGTGAAGGAGCTGGAGACTGTTCTGCACAGTATTGGATGTGATTCTATATACAACATCAGATTAAAGAAACAAAGCAAACAAAAAAACTCCGAGCTATGAGACTAAATTTTTACCTCATCAGGGTTCTAGTGGCATATAAAATACTGTGGTAGTTTTAAGTCACATGACCCTGCAGTGAAATCTGTTCTCTAGCCTACTAATCCCATAGTTAGAGTGATATTTCAAAACCACTAGTACACATGTGAGCCCAAACAAGCACAAAACCAAACTCCACGAGGTATTTTAGTAGTTCTCTACACAGAAGGACGACAGAGGATTCTTTGGTCTGGATTTTGCCTGAAGTTAGTCCCTTATGTTGAAGGCTAGTGTTCATGTTCTATGAGGACTTGCTCTTCAGGGAGAGACAGATGTTTGTGCAAAGTCATGTCTTATCTCTCAAGACAAAGCTGCACCTTCCAATGTTGTGCAGAAACAAACAGTTCACACAATTTTCAGTATTTTTAAGGGAATGCTTTTTTTGGTGGAATGAAGATTGAGTGACAAGAGCCCTCTAAAGGCCAAGGGCAGCTCCAAGAAATCTCCTTGCCTAGTGAGGCTCTAATACTTTTAGAACACATGCATTTTTTTGTTCTCCTGTACAAGTATTTACATGACTTATGCAATGTTCAGCCTGGTTTGAGCTGTATATTTTTCCAGCAAGTTTTATCAGAAAACCTTCTTTTGTGAGGAAAGAGAGCCATGAAGTTATGGTTCCATCAACCCCTAGATTTAAAAAGCTTAGTAAATATGCAAATTAGCACTCCTTAATGTGAGTTTTGTGTTATATAAGAATTGCTTGTAAATAAGGGGCATGACATTGATTCTATTCATCTATTTATCTGTGCAAGACAACTTCTCTTTTTGTGATTATTTAAATTATCTCTGATTTTTCTTTGGGGCAACTTCTACTTTAATCCTCATGCAGTCAAAATTATTGATTTCCCTGGATTCATTGAAGCCTTTAGTGATCTTAATTCTGCAGTAGGACAGGTAAGACAATAATAAAAACAATGGCAATATCTTCTGGACCTCAGAGAACAAAATATATAAGAAGAAACAAGTTTCTACCATGAGAAAGCATGTAATATATTATCCAATAAAAGTTTTATGCACCTTGTGGGAGAGTATCATTAATAATACACTCAATATATATTTCACACTGCATATATGTTATGAAGTCCTTGGTTATTAATTTTTTTAATTAGATATGTGAGTTATTTACCACTATACTGGCTTCTAATCCTTCTGTATGTCTACTCTTTTTCTGGGCTTAATTAGTTATTTACAGTTTACATCTTTTCCATCAACTAATTCACAAGCTAAAATACTCTTTTTTTTTTTTTT
>WEIU01021435.1:48071-63607 GCA_013389925.1 Aegithalos caudatus
ATGACATTTGGATAAATGCTGTAAACTTGGGAGACCTCATATGGATTCCCTAAACAGAAATCCCATCTTAAAAACCTCATGAGTGTTCTTTGAACAGATTTATGACCATGTGGACAAGACTGATCCAGGTGATATGCTTTACTCAAGTTTTACAGCCATTGTCAAAATGTAATGAACAGCTTCCATACAAGGCATGAATGATGAACATCCTGTCAGGAAAGGAGATGATGGCTTGGGGATATATAAATCTATAAAATTTTGGATAAAATACAGGCTACCCAATAAGGCAGGAGGAACAGACTCAAAACAAACAGGAGGAGGGGGTTCCATGCATCAGGCAGTAGATCTTTGTGACAGGATGGCACAGGTGCAATTCATAGGGGTCAGAGGAACACAGCAGAAGTAAAAAGAAGATCAAGAGCAGACTACTAATTGAGAAATGAAAAGGCCAGAAAATTTTTCAGCTGAACCCAGCCAGAGATTTGGAAAGAATCAAAAAATGTATATGACTGCCCTATACTTCCCTATTGTGCCTGCTTATGGACACTGCTGGAGATCATTTTCCAGGCTGAACAGACCACCAATCTGAACCAGTGCCTCCTATTGTTACAGGGAAAAAGATCAGCACAGCCTGGGCTGCATGGATACATTAGTGTGTCAGGAAGCCAGCACTGCTGTGGGGAAAGGATGGAAAGAGGAAAGAGTTCTGGGAGACAGCAGCAGGAAAACGGGTCAGGATGGCCAAAACAGAGTGATCCCACACACTGAGGGCAGATGGCAAAACCTCTTAGAAAACTTCGTGTATGCTTCATGAGGCAAGCAAAAAAACTCCTTTTTCATTCTAATGAGTGGGAGCAGCTTTTCAAAATTACTTTTTATTCCATAATAAACTATTAATAATGTTTTTTGATTTATATATTAGCCACCACTTCTTTAATGGTCTTCTGGAAGAGATTTTTATTGTTTGAAAAGTTTCAGTATTTATGGTCCCTAAAATGAACAAAGAAAAAAATCAGCAGATTCCTTTACTAATAAAATGCAGAGAAATACCTAATAAATAAAAAAATACACATTTTAAACTGTGATAATATAAATTTTTCTCAGAGGTGTTTTAATTAACAAGTTAACTGCACTAATAACTAAGACCATTGCCTTAAAAATGAGTACCCCAATAATATCTTTTCAATAAGTAAAATTTACTTCAGTTGTAATTTATGGCATATCCTTACAGTTCAGAATCTCTCTACAAATCCTCTTCCACTGCATACTTTTCAGGGGGTTAATTAATTTCATGTCCAAATGAGCACAAAATATTATCTATTTTCATTATTATCACCCTAATAAGATTAAATTGGTAATCACTTTGATTCTAATGAAAAGTCATAAATATCTCCTTGCCTTCTCTTGTACATTTTATTTTCTATACCATCAGACAAAAGCTGCAACAGCAGACTGGGCTTGCACACTTGGCTGCTTCCCTTCTCCCCAAGCTCAGCAGCAGCTGATTTACTCAGTTGTTAAAATAGACTGGCAGTCTGAGCTACTGCTGGTGTTCAACAGTCAGCCTCACCTGTTCAGCCTATCACTGCCAAATTCAAAGGGTTTGTTTTTTTTTTCCTCTTCACTTTCTCTTTAAATAACACAATAGTGGAATATTGAGTATGCATATAATGCCACATTAAGCAACAACACACGTACTGGAGGACAGGATTTGCATTGCTGAGAAACAAGATAAATGATTTGAGAAAAAATCAGAATTCAGTTCAAATAGGACCATTTAATGATACAATTAGGCAAAAATTATCAGCTGAGGGTGACAAGCAATGAGGCAGAAACATAGTGGGGTTCAGGGTGAACCTAAATCAACACTCTCAGACCATGGTATGAGACAAACACCATCACTGGCAGCTGCAAGAAATATGAAATCAAATTTGAAACTTCTTGCACTCTATAGCACAAGCAGAGCAAAATTTAAACACTGTGCCTTGCTTTGGGCACACCCTACAAGAGGGATGCATGTGCACAGAGGATGGCAAAGTACTGAAAGGAGAACGTGACCCCACAAGGAAGAGCTGAAAGATATGGTTTTAGTCCAGAAAAGCAAAGCACGAAAGGAGGATTATTACTAGACTGCAAAGGTGTAGTCTAAAAAGAAAAGGGAATTGATTGCTCTAGATACTTATGAAGGACAGAATTTAGTGCAAAATGGGCTTGAACTTCAGAAAAGTAGATATAAGGGTATTTCCAGGAAAGCTCTCTACAGACAAGGACAGTGAACCAATAGAAGAGCTGATGTGTAAAAGATATAGAGCCTCCAACAGGCTGTATGTATCTATATAGATAGATATAGAGGCTCTATATATCTATATAGATATAGAGCCTTGTGCATTTCAAATAAAATATAGGACAAGAGTTTGTCAGCGTCTGACACACTACTGACCTGATTCTGAGGCAGAAGCAATAAACCAGATGACTTCTCAAGAATCAAGTTCTCTTTCATGTATATAAATGGTTTAACTCACAAGTCTTTGCATAACAATCTCTTTATTGACACAGATTTCTGGTTCAAAAAGAGCAGAGAATATAGACATATCTTGTAATTTCTTGACCCTGTGACCAGGTGGGAGTCTTGAAGCAATCTAAAGTAACACCTGGATTTCTTCTAGGCGTACTTGCAGCACCCCTCTGGAAGCATTTTGGCCCCAAGAAATTGCATAAGTTCAGCAAATGAAGTTTTAACTTCAGTTATTCTCCTTTATGAGCAATATTCAACTTTGAATTGCATCTACCATGCCACAGGGGTCCTTCCATTGCTTGCCTTAGCCAGAATTAGTCCTTCTGCACACCCCAGGTATTGGGCCAAGTGCTCAGAGATTCCCCTACCAGTTTATATCTCTATAGCATCTTATCTCCCAAAGTGGTTCATGGTGCTATGAGGACATCTCATTGAAATTGAATTAGCCCTAAGCAGAAAAGGCAAATGCCAAGGAAAATTTTGTGTGCTGCACGCTTTATGAAAAGACCAGAAAAGTAATTCTGGCAATGATAAGAAGAAAAAGCAAAGCTGGATCTTTGACATCCATAGTGCAAGCACCCTCATTTGAAGGATTTCATTCAGAAGAATTACTTTTAAATTGATTCCCCGAATTTATTGCTCCCCAAACCATGATTATGCACAATGCAAATATATCCCATTTGAATTCTCCTAAAACTCTAATGCATAACAGTAGGAAAGCAAACTGTGCTTTCTAAATGTCAGAAAAATTTAATAAACTCTGAAGAAGGATATGAATGTGTCTATCTTTTATTTGGAGCTGTAATTTGTAGTTATCAATGATGATGTTCATTACTGAAACACAGTGAAATGGCTGAAGTACCTAATTCAAACTGTGTGCATTAACTAAAAAATAAATGCAATCATAATTCCATAGTCAGACTCACTGTGCCAGACCCTTAATAAATGTAAATTATCAGCTGAGGATCTGGACCGGCTTTGCTGTATCTTCCTCCCAATTTAAAAGAAAATGCCATTAGTTGTACATAAGAGATACTGATGCTTCTGTTTTAATTAAACACAGCAGGACTTTTACATTTTTATGGCACTGCCTAAAAGGAGCTCACAGATCAACCTAGTCAAAGATTCCAGACTGCTCATAGCAGACCTGAGGATGGAGAGAGTCATTATGAGTCCAAGATTAGTATTAACCATGACACCAATGATTGCTGACACAAAAAGAAATGGAACCTGTCTGTAGTACACATGAAAAGCAAAAAGAGATGCTTAGCAAATATAAATGCTAATGAAAAAACTTACATCTAAATAGTGCCTGATGAGTTCATGAATTCAAATTATTTCTCAGTCTTGTATTAACTATCATTTAATAGCTTGGTTAACACAAGCTCATTTCAAAGCAATCAGCAACTGTTCTCTCTATTCCAATGTGCAAGGTTAAGTGTTGTCCAGCTCCAACAAGTGCCAATCTGATATATTCTAGGTAATCTTGAGGTGAAACAATAGCCTGCTTGCACAAAGCATACTACAAAGTCACACACTTCTCACTTGACTGCCCTGTTTATTTACCCAGACTAAGCTCCTGCGAGCGCAGCTTGTCAGAAGAGTAACTGGGCTCCCAGGCCCATCAATCAATCAATCCAAAAGGACAGAAAAGCTTATTCTGAACTTCAGCACATATTTTTGTGAAGAAGCTGTAGGCCTCTGAAATACTTAGAGATGTAAATAAATTCACTGTGATGTCTCCGTGTGTTGCTATGAATACGTTAAGGGGACACTGTCAAGGTTGTTTGGCTAAGAAATTGTTAGGCAGGAAATTTAAAACAAATAAAGCCTACACAAGACTTACTGTGTAACCCAGCAAAAGCAAATCTGAGACAACTATTGTTTGGTTCTTGCTGCTATTGTTGGTATTTTTTGTTGTTGGGGGCTTTTATTTGGTGGGTTGTTTTTAAATTCATGACCTTGGGAGAAGTTAGCTTACCAAATGAATAAATCACAGGAATGAGAAAGCCAAGATATATGTGAGGCATTTTTTTGGTAGGGCATTTTATTTTTGTATATCAAACTTAAATAATAGATGTGGGGAACCAGATCAAATTTAAGACCATCACCGAAAAGAAAAAATCAGAGTTCACTCAGAAGATATAAACCCTTGTGAGTTGTAATATCTGCTAACTATTCTGTTAAAGTTGTTTTATTTCTGTATTAAGTCAAAGAATTAAAATTAATTATGTCCTATTTCAGTGCCTAAAGGCTTTAGAAATTAGAGGACATATTTAATATCTTTCAGATACCTAAAAGGATATAGAAAACAGTATCTCACCAGTTGTTTAATTTTTTTTTCCTACAAAAGCCAAATATGTGGCCACTGTGCTTCTAATTGCATATTCAGCAAAAGAAAATTCCTTTTTAAGAAAGCACTGGAGTAACATTAAGTAGCAGGAAATAAAATGATACCTCTATATTTACTCTGACAAACCTAAACCAGAACCATTCCCTTTTCTGTCAGAAAAAATATAATCCATTAAGTGCATTCAGATGTCTTTTTCTGGTCTCTTTTCAAGGTGTTTTTTCATCACAAGCAAAACCCAACTTTATGTAAAATCAATTGTTTCATTTTCTAATGTATACTCCTCTGGTGTCTGTTTTGTTTCTCCCGGTGAAGCTTTCAATATGACCTTTACCTTCTATGTTAATCATTTCCAAAATCACTATGAAAAGGTGGTTTTTTTTCCTTGTTTGTGTATCTAAAAATATTGCTGGTTTTATTATCCAAAACCTCAAAAAATATTCCAACAAACACAGAGCAACTTAAAAAAATGCATATAGACTCTTCTTAAATCGCTCTCAATTAAAGAAGGACGCTGAGGTGCTGGAGTGTATCCAGAGAAGGGCAGCAAATCTGGGGAAGGGTCTGGAGCACATGTCCTGTGAGGAGCAGCTGAGGGAGCTGGGGTTTTTTAGCCTGGAGAAAAGAAGATGTGACCTTTTCCCTCTCTACAACTCCCTGATAGGAGGGTGGAGCCAGGTGAGGGTGAGACTCTGCTCCCAGGCAACAGGTGACAAGACAAGAGGAAAAGGGTTCAAACTTCAGAGAAGGTGCAGGTTGGACATCAGGAGGAATTTCTTCACAGAAAGGGTGGTTAGACATTGGAATGGGCTGCCCAGGGAGGTGGTGGAGCCGCTGTCCCTGGAGGTGTTTAGGAAAAGGCTGGGTAAGGCACTCAGTGCCATGGTCTCGAGGGCATGGTGGTGATCGGTCAACAGATGGACTCAATGATCTCAGAGGTCCTTTCCCACCTAATGATTCCGTGACTCTTCTATGATTAATGTACACACACTTTGAGTTTGTTTGTCATTGTCTGGCCTGGTATTTTTTAAATAGCTGGAACAATACAGTTTAGTGGAAATTCTTCACAGTAGGAGTAGGTTACCTTGTTCAATTAACTGAAATATGCACTACAGGAATCTTTATCTAGGTTACACATTGACTATTTATAAGTGTGTATTTAAAATTAAAAAAAAACCTTCCAGATAATTTTGTGGTGCTGTTTTACAACAGGAAGATCACTGTATTTCTACTCTTCTAAAGGTTAAGAATGGGACAGTTCTTGTTTTGACTAAAATAAATATTGCATATCATTTAAAACCTGATTCTACAAAAGTTAATGATATTTAAGATATGCCTTTCTCAGAGACACCTTAGAGAACTACTTCTGTAAACATTAAAGCAGGTTTTAAGTGAATGCTGATGAAGAGATATTGTTTAAAATCAAAAGTCAGAAGAAAAGAGATAAGGGTGGAACATGGTATAAAATCCAGTTTCCAAAACTAGTTATGAAAAATTACAGGCTAGGTATAGCATTCCAAACAAAATAAAAGTATTGCAAGACAAAACAGAGAACATTCAAAGTCTTTGAAAAGAACTATTAAACCAAAGCATGTATTTATTTGTAATCAGGAGATTCAGGTCATGGAAGTCTTGGCTGAAATTTCTGTACCTGTGGAAAGCAAGTGACTTTTAAACCCTACTCACTCTATACAAAAAAAGTTTGTGGAGGCCTCAGAATAATTTTGTCCCTCTTACGAGCACTGGAAGCAGAGTGTATGATGAAGGTGCCTGCAGAGCTGTTCTCATGCCTCTTTACTGAGCCTGTGCCTGCAGCCTCAGACAAGGAAGGCTCAGACAGAACCTGCACGTGGTTTATGCATCTTCCTGCAGCAGCCTCAGCACACAGTGTGAGTACCTGTGGGTGGCAGGGCTGGAGCTTGGAAAACACAGATGGGTCTCGTTCCACCTTCCCAGAAGCCCTGCATCACACACACAGAGCTCCATCACCCAGCCTGGGCATGTGGATCCAAGTCAGAATGAAACTGGAGAAACTAAACTTCCCATGGTTTGCATCAAAAATCATTACAGAATGAGAAAGCACAAAGACAGGAAAACAACAAAGCAGGTGCACAACTGCTTATTTCAGCAGCTCAGAATCTCAAGGAGAGAATCTGCTTTTTCTAGCAGAAGTTGGCAGCTTTGTGGTCATTATCCACTTTGGCTGCAAACTTCCTTGTTTGCATGATTCATTATTTGCCACCTTGCAGAACTACCATTGTGGAAGGGATACATTTCAAACTGAGATGAAGCACACATCTAATCATATTGTAAGAGGTGAACTAGGAGCCACACAATGACATTGCTTTAAATTTGTCAGATATGACTTAAGCATTACTTTCTTTGAATAGAATATGGAACAGACTCAACAGAGAACTACTTACAGCCTCCTTGATTTCAGAAATAGAACTAAGCCCTACCTATACTCCTTAATCATTTCTCTGTACTGTTGTGGTCAGTCAAACCATATATTAAAGTGTGCAAACTAATTCTTCTATGCTTATATCAAATATGTGGCCTTTATTACCCAGAAAATTCACTGTAAAACACTCATAGCTAATTGTTTTGACATTTGTAGGAGGGCTGACTCATTCTCCCAGAAATAAAAGGTTTGGGAGACTATAAACTCCTACTCCCTTACTCTATTTGTGGAGCCAAGGGAGAAGCTGATTTTCATTTATTGAGAGCTAGTAACTTTTCACAAACTCTCGTCCAGAAATTCAAAATACATGCACCCCTTGCTCCCCCACCCACAAGAATGGGAAAAATCTCTGTGCATCTGAAAGATTAAAGCTGTACATTTTCCAAAGTACTTTTTGGGGTTTTTTCTCCCCCAAGACTTTCTCTTTGTTTTTTTTCAGCAAATCATTTCAAGACATTTACTTCTAATTTTCACTTTCACAATTGAAAAGAAAAAAAAATTTAAAAGTATGACAAAGATCTAGCTCTGGTCCTTTACCTGAAAAACCTTAGGCAATATGCCCTGATTCACAGCATAAATGATTAATGAGGTTATTTAAATGTTCAAGTTTACAGCTCTCTGTGTTCTGTTCTCAATTCCTCTCATTCACACCAACATCAAAAAAGTAAGAGAACCTTAGATATTTCTCCAACATTTGGCTCTCCTCATACACAGCTTTATTTATTGAAGAAAAGGCAAACAAGCCACCTTTTTAAATTATGTTCAGTTAGGTGACCTAGATCAAGGTGAACAAGTTTAAGTCTCTATTTATGAACCTGTAGAATCTGATACTTGTTTGATCATATTTGATAGGACTCCTGTCACTTTGTGTTATAAAATGCTGTGCATCTATAAAATCTCAGCTAGTTTTCTCTGTTCCCTTCAGAGTCACATTAGACAGGAACTCACCCCATCCACAACTCATGTGCATTCAAACCCAGTTATCCTTCTGGTGACTGGAGTTAGTACAGAGTAAGATGTGATTCATGACTTGGATACTATATACTACTTTCAAAACTGTTAAGCACCCACTCAGAGTTTACCCAACCAACCAGGCTTAAGGATTTAGAAGGACATGAGCTCTTTGCTATCATTCCATGACATTTGCTCTCAGCTTGAATATTGCAGAGCATGTAGGACACAACACTAGACACCATGAAAATCAAGAAAATAAAATGATGGAAGTTAGTAATGTAGGAAGTCAAAACACAGATTTCAGAAGAGGAAGTTCAAACATCCAAACTGACTTGACACCATCAAGTCAGTGCAAAAGCAGGATCGTGCTCTACTACCTTTATAAAATCATTGGGATGGTCTTGTAAAAAGGAATAATCATGAATTACACTGCCAAACCAGAAAAGTGAGACTGTAACATAATATACCAAGTTAGACAGACTGAAAGTTTTGGGTTTTTTTAATATAAACTAATTTTTAAAATAAAGAAGTAATTTTTAAAAGTTGGGGTTTGTCCTTGCTTGGTGAGATTTTACTTCTCTGTTCTTTAATTGGTGCCTAAAACTATTATAAGCCCTTTTATGCAGTAATTTTCAGATACATCAGCAACTTTGCAACAGAGTCTTGTTGAGGCTGAGAGGTAAGGGCTGCATGTCAAGGGATATTTGTTTAATTAGCTGGGTTTTGTGTTTTTTTTTCCAGACAGCTTGGACTATTTCAAATGAGCATTTAAAGTTCTTACTCAGAGTGAACCTGATCATTAAACTGTCTCCCACTGTGCTCACATTTAAGCTTGTATATTACTTCACTCACATGAATAACCTCATTGACCTCTCTCTGGGATCAGGCATCAGAACTGTGCTAGGGTTTGCCTGTTCCCAGAATAGGGAATAAACACAAACAGTCTAGTTATGAGCCAAAAATATACTCCAGAACTTTTAATAAAGAAACTCCAACTTTTCTATTGAAAATTAATAGAATTCAGTTTTGTCAAGATTTTTTCTGGGTTAACATCAGATCTGAGAAAAGACTGAAATCCTTCCAAGTGAGAATACTTTTTTGACAGCCCATTAATTTAGCCATGCTCTCTATGTCATTTTGGTTCCCTTTCTGATCACTTCTGAATCACTGTGAAAATGACATTTCAGAATTGTGTGTGAAGGTTTTCAGGGCCACCACACTAAAAGAAAGATTAGAAAAAGGATAAGAGTGGGAGTTGCCATCTGACGTTGCAGGGTTTACAATCAAGGTAAATTCACTTATCAATTCCCATCCTATCATCTTTCATTAGATAGTTCAGTGCAGGGTCTGCACAGCTCATGGACTACTTGTCACAGGGACCAAAAGAGAGATAAGAAATGATGTAAAACTATTTCCCTTGACAGCAGCAACACAGATGGAGACTTCATTCTGACCATATTGTCTGCTTTAGTGCCATCCCTAAAGCCATTAACTATCATAATGATGGGGCTCCAGTTATTTATTTCTTCACAATTTCCTGATGTTTTCTGCAGCATTACATCAGCGTGCTGAGACCTATGACAAGCCTTTGTGTTTGTCCTTGAAGGCAGCTGTCACATGCAAAATGCTCAGTCTAAGGTATTCACTTATCAGCAGAACTACAAATGTGAGTTAGAACACCAGTTCTGTACAGTAACTGATCTAACACAAAGCAGAAACACGTTATGCTCATTTGCTACATATCTTGTATCATTGCTTGCATTAGTGCTGGAGGGTTGGTGGTTTTTTTTGGTTTTTGGTTGTTTTTTTTTTTGTTTGTTTTTTTGTTTTTTTTTTTGTTTTTTTNTTTTTACCTTTCTGGAATTATACTTATGATTAAAACCATCAGATAATAGTTACTATTACTGATTTTTTATAATCTGTTTCACTTCAAATGCCCTTGTGAAAATTCATGCTCCTTAACTTAGTAACAATAAAAACTACTGTTCTCAAAATTATGATTTAACAGGAAGTATATAAATATAGTCACATAGATTGACAAAATGAAGAAATAATCCCTTCCATGTTTTTCCCCTGCATTCTTACTCAGACAATATAGAGACCTAATTGTAGACTTGCAATAAGCAGCTCCCTGATTCAAGGTCTGGTAAAGAAATATATTTAAAATTGGAGATTACAGCAAATTAAGAAACAAGGTGGTGAGTTGTATAGGGATAGGGCATGACTAACACCAGAATCATACAGTCATAGAATGCCAGTTTGGAAAGCTACTCATGGATCATTTGGTCCAACCTTTCTCAGCAAAAGAATCTTCTAGACAGGACAGCCCAGCACCCTGTCCAGTGAATCTTAAAATTGTCCTACATAAAGGAAACCAACCCTTCCCAGGGAAGATTGTTCTAAAATGGTTGACTGTTCTTGAAGTGAAAAATTTTCTTCTTATCCAATCAGAATGTAACTTGTACCCATCATCCCTTTGCTTTTCACATGACTCATTTTCTCCATTTTCTTTGTGGACACCCTTTAAATACCTGAAGTTGTTAAGACCTCCCCTAAACCTTCTTTTCTCAAGGCTGTACAAACCCAGTTCTCTCAGCCTTGCCTCATACAGCAGGTTTCCTTATCCTTTAACTGGGTTTGAGTGGAAGATTGGGTGAACTTGCTAACAATTTTCCTAATCCACTTGTTCATTTAAAGTAGACATTTTCAGGGGAAAAATAATTTTAAAAAAATAAAGGAAAGAGCTACAAAAGGTCTGGCAGTGATTTCTGACTCTTTGGACAACAGTGAACACTGATACCCCCAGACATGCTCTCCTGCTACAGTAGTACAAACTCAAATTTTTCTCCTATTTTGCTTCAAAGACATTAACCAGATTTAGCTAACAACTTCCACATACACCTTCAGCAAGCTTACCTAAAAGCCACTGCAATAATTTACACTATGGGAAAGCAATGTTCAGAACAGCCCAAATTAAAAAAAGCTAACAAAACCAAACCACAGTGTAACAAGGCTCTCTAAATAGCTCATTTATGAGAACAACATTATTTATCTGCTCTGTGTCAAGGAGATTCCCACTCCAGCAGGTACCCTGACAGTAGGGAAGCAGAAAAAGCAAGATGGAATTATTAGAGAGAGATGCATTTTGTATTCCTAACACTTTTATCCCATGTGTAGTTATGTCACTTATTACATGTCAGGCCAAATTTATCCCTTGGATGCCACTCTCACAACTACTGTCATTTCTGTTGAAGCTGAGGTGTTTACACACATACAGCAATTTATGAAACAGAAGCATCCTAAAGAGTTGTGAAATCCACCTCACCATTTGTCTGATTCCCTTTACTTCTGAAGTAGCTTAAATTACCAGTCCCTTCAGTTAGCCCATGTGTGATCCATGGAGACTCCTTTTCTGCTGTGTTAGCTTTCCCCAGGAGAGCAGGTATTCACACCTGTGCTATTCATAGTGCTGCTTGTCAATACAGAGCAGCAGCCCAATTTCCTCGTAATTGCAATGGTAGCTTTGATGCTCAGAGCTACTGTTCTGCAGAAATTAACAGGGAGATGTTTGGTCCCTCTAATCATGGTGATGTTTATAATTTGCTACAAAGTAATTCAGCTAATAGGATCTTAACTAGAACAAGCTCCGTGGTGAATGCGTGCGTGAATGTGAGCGTGTGCTGGACTCACAGCCACCTGCAGCTGATAAATCTAGTTGCCAGGTTCAGAGTCATGGAATTTAACATGATAATTTGCCAAAGTGCTTTGAATCATTCTAGTTAAAAAAAAAAAAAAAACAAAAAAAAAAAACCACCACCAAACAAAAACAACAAACTGAAATTTAAATATTACTCTCATTGAAAAGGCCTCATTCAGCTTATTCTTTTAAACCTCAAGTTGCAGTTACTGTGTGTCTGACAAACGTGTGGTAGGCCAGCTGTGTCCATACACATATTTATGGACATGTACTCAACACACTGAGCCCCTCTAAATCCCGGTTTAAATAACCCCTTTGGCAGGAACAATGCAGAAATTCAAAATAACTCTTGAAATAACTGTGTCACTCACACTAGATATTATTTTGTGCTCCTACATCCCCTAAAAAAAGAAATTATTTTTTTTTTAAACTGAAGGCAAGAGGCTGAGGTTCTTATTTTCATATATTGTTTCTAAAGTATTAAAATACGTGAAGTTTTATCAGTTATCACATCTCATATACTTCCCAAAGGAAGACTGTGACCCTCCCTTTATGTCTACCTTTATGCACAATTCTATGATTTTTAAGTCTGACATGCAGCCACATTTAAGGGCTAGAAATACTACTGAAAGAAAGACTTCCAGTGGGAAATTGAGAGAACTTCACTTGCCTTCCAAGGACCACACATGACAACATTAATCACATGAAAATGAAATGCATGAAGTACTTCAAGTCTGCTTCATGCAAATAATAATACAAGAACTACTAAAATGCATGGTAATTACATTTTCAAATACATATTTCTTTAAGAGAAAAGCTCAGTAGATTTAAATCCTGGTGATTTATGGAGTGAAGGTACATTTCATACGCCCTGTGGAACATCTGTGTCAATCACAGATTTGTGATTGTCTATCACAATCTGTGTTCCTCTGTGATCTTCTTCATATGCTTTCATCTAATTCTGGAAGAGTACAAGCCAGTCCCTTCAGAAAGCAACAAACTACAAGGACCATATGTTTCCAGTGTATATAATGTACATAAACAAACATGCTAAGTGTTGGCTGGCCCTAGCTTTGGTGCCTACGTTGAATCCCAGCCAAAAGCCTACTGCCAATGAGAGGCAGTATTTGCACACTTGCAGAAGTTGCCACTTTTTATGTTCTTTTCTCTTTTATTGAAGCAGAATGAACAACAAGCAGGACTGCCAAAGAACAATAGCTTTTGATTTCTTGTCACACCAAAGTCCTCCAGTGCAGAAGTCTGGCCCTGACAGGAACACTGAATGTGTTTAGTATTTGAACTCTTCTTTATTCTGTTCTTAGAATATAAAACAAAATGGAATTTCTTCCCTGATAAGAGGAAATGGGAGTTGTAGCTCACAGGCTCTGGAAAGCTCATATGTTTTCTGTCACTAGTTTCACCTCCCAGCAGTGAAGTATGGAATAGGTTTTTATAAAGATTAGAATGTAAGTGGGCGTATACCTGTATGGCCAAGCTTATTATTGACAGCTTTCATTTCTGCTCCAGTGGTGCATAAAAATGTGTGGAATCAAAACACTAGTCCAATTTAGTTCACAGGCAACAGATATATGCCTTTTCAAAGTAGATGTTTAGAAAAGAACCTCAAATTAAATGAAAAGTTCCTACCTGCTTAACTTCTGTTCAATTAAATAACTGCTTTCACTGCAAATTTTCCTTCAAAATTCCTGTCATTCAGGATTTCTATGCATTTTTCCAGCTCTGTAAGTGTATAAATCTTGGTGCTATGTGAAGGATCAAATTCCACTTCACTCCCAGAAAAAAGTTCAGATTTCCAAAGGTGGACAGCAAATTCTGAGCCGCAGGTTTCCCTTCCATTGTTCAGATCACCTCTATGGTTGCTTCTACCTTTCCCCTCATGGATGTTTCTACTGTTGCAGAAGCTAAACCTTTAGCAGGATGCAGTAGGCACCAGTGAAGCCTCATTATATTTCCCTCACTTGGCAGTTTTACTGCCACTGCCTTCACCATACTAATTGCACACCTTCTACATAAAAATTAGTATTAAGGTCCTTGACTGACTTCAGAACGTTGTCAGCACTTCTTACAAAGACCATAACTCAGGACAGGGTTTTACTCTGTTGCTTGCATGTAAATACACCTCTGATTTATGTCCTCTGCTACATCATTTGCACATCATAATCACCAATCTCTGCAGAAACATGTCAAGTTTGCATCATGCCAACCACACACAACGGCTTCATAGGAACTTCATTGTGCACTGTGTGATGTCCAAGCATCCATGAGAATTTTCTAAAATCAGGCAGTCTGGCTTCAATAACTTTCCAAAACTGTACAGTTCTACAATCTGTATGCATACAAGGCAACTCTCATAGGGGGAACTATGTATTAGAAAAAGGGTAAATTTCTTTTCCGGTCATACTCTGACAACATTGAAAAAAAGTCCAAAGGTAAACAAAACAAATCTATAAACTTGCAAAATGTTTTTTGGAAGAATTTCTAGTTATTTTGCATAAACCTTTTAGTTAAAGCAACTTTTTTTTTTTTTTTTTGCCAGTGATCTAATTAGAAAATTCATTGACAGTTGAGAATTTTAAGATGTACAGGATTTTTTTAACTTTATAACTTTTATGGTTCTTATTTGTCTTTTTTTTTTTTAACAGCCAATGTTAAATTAACCACTCTACTGATAATGCACAATGTAGTTCAATAGCAACAACTATTTTGATTACTGCTACTTGGAGACAGAAGGTAACATGAGGAATGGGAGCCCACCCCTCTTGGGAGACAGCCCTGAGAGAAAGAGCTCCCCTCTTGCCAGAGATAGTCACTAATTCCAATCACATCCAGGGATGGGATTTTAGTGTCACTATTTAAAATTCCATTCCAAACCACCACAACTAGCTACAACCTGTCCAATGTACAGGAAAACTGAACTTGAAAATTTTCTTTCCTTGTGGTGGAGTGTGCACATTTTAAAAAGCAGGGAATCCTTCAAACAATTCCTATAATGTCACTCCAAGCTCATAAGGAATGAAAACATGCAGATATGTGTTGAAAGTGGTGTCTCCTCCTGGTAGAAGATGTACCACAGACCTGTTTTGGGAATTCATTCAGGAGCACTGTTCCCACAGCAGGATGGCAGATGTCTACATGCAAACACAAAACAAGACATCTGTCTACACCCATTCACCTCATAAAAGGTGAAAAAGAACATCATTTTATGTTGTCTTATTCCACAAATCACAGAGAATGAACACTTGTTACTGTTTTGGAAGAAAAGACTATTCAAGGAGTGATCCTGGATCCAACAGAAGAAAAAGAATTGGCAAAGCTTTCCATTTCCATACAGAGCCTTGGGAGATTTGTCCTTCAGTTTCCAAACAGAAGCCTAAATGGTTTTTTTACACTTTTCTTCCATTTCTGTCCTTGCTTCACTGAAGTAAATACTGCCAATGAATTAAGTGTCCTCAGTGTGGCACAAGGGAATTTCAAAATACGGCTGCTGGAATATGTTGGTATTCACTTGTGTTTACATATTTTTTTTAAAGTAAGATTT
>WEIU01021435.1:64233-99130 GCA_013389925.1 Aegithalos caudatus
GGGTTTGTTGTTTGGGGTTTTTTTGTGACCTATGGGGCTTCGGATCCTCTGCAAGTAAAAATGGAAAATGTTAAATGCTGCCAGGTTTCACACAGCATATGTGACCAACAAACTCTCCCTGTTTGATGCCCAAATCATTTCATGCTAACTCTGCTTGCCTTGTACACACACAGACACCACCTGCATGGCTGCACATATGCACCCACAGATTCATGGACTGGGAGAGTGGACAATCCCATTTGCTTTGGAGACAGCTTTCCATCAAGTTAGCATATGGTGATAGCACACTGAGTGACAACTTTCTGGGGCAAACTCAAGCCTGCAGCCTTGAGAACAGCAAAGAGGTTTTTAGGAAGGTGATGCCACTGTCTTTGGGAAGACAGCTGCCCAACGCAAGAGCATCTCCCAGAAGACTGGAATTGGCAATAGCTGGTCGGTCATTCCTGACTGAAGAGAACAGCACACTGCAGAACAGATGACTGAATTAGAAATAAGGACAGGGGGAAATTGAGAGGGGAGGGAAGGAACAGAATCCTTGTATCTTTATTTTTCTGGATATGCAAGCAAATCATATATATGATTGTCATAGAAGCAAATTAGCACCCTTTACTGCTCATACTGATGTCTGGAGTGTTGCAGTCTATCACATCTTTCTCTGTCTCTTCTAAATATCATCTCTCACTAGTATCCTTTCTCTCAGCTTGCTGGAGCACTGCACATGTCTGACTTGGAATTGCCTTAGGTCTCTCAATTTGGGACACTAAACCTGGGGTAATGACTGAACAGGACAAAATGCTTCATGTGCTCGCTTTTCTCTACACCTGCTTGTCCCTCTCTCTCTGACCCTACAAGATTTTGCAGTCACTTCCACTTACTAACCACATGACAATTTTCACTTAAAAAACAGAGGTGTGGAAGCACTTTTCCTGTCTCAGAAATTTAGCTGCTTTTCTGTTCTCTTCCTATCACTTCCCTTATATTTTCTCTGCCACATTTTCCTTGCCTACTAGAACTCCTTCCCTGTTCTTCCACTTTGTGATTCTCCATGTGCCTTTCCATCCCTCAGGCCTCCTAAGGTTTTCCTCCTTCATGTAGAAGTTCATTACTTAAAAAAAAGGTGTTAGCATAAATTAAATTTGTCCTCACATTCTGAGGACAAATTGCTTTCTGTTAATGCCATATTCAAAACTGCATTTTTCTTCTTCCAACAATGCCATATTTCAATGGCTCTATTTTGAAAGCAATATATCAGAGGGGGGCAGTGACCCAAAACTCTCCAAAAAAGCACCTGTGGTGAAAAATAAGAAATAGATGCTTGAATGCAGACTGAACCAACCAATTCCACTTCATATAACAAATGCCTAAAAACATATCTTAAGTGAATTACATAAATGTCCAAGACAGATGGGACATTATATATAGGCAATTGTCTTACATATAATCTTCTATATATAATTCTATTTTAAATAGCTTCATTTTTAGAAGAATGCTAAATATATTATAATAACTAGAGTAAAGAGACAGATGGGAGGACAAGATCTAGATTTGGCCTTCAGATAAAAAGTGTTGATTTCATTTCACAGAGCTATAAATGTTAATTTATTTTGATTTCTAAAGTGTTTTTTTAGTAAGGTTAGAATCATAAAAATCTGATGTCAATTGCTTAATGAAAGCTCTCTTTCACTCACACAGAACTCCTCCATCACCCTCCTGACATTTTTTCTGCCTCCAGAAATCCCCCAAATATTTGTATTTAAGGCTATTATTTTGTCAATGCAACCACATACAGTAGCAAGTATACACGAGCTATGGAAAGGTTTCAATGCTCAGTATGAGCCTTCACCATTTTGGTAGGTGACCTCTGTGATGCAGGAAAGGAAACAGTTCTAAGCACTGCAGACCTGCTTTTGTTTCAGCGACAGTTCAAAGAGCACAATGACAAGAATATATATCTATGAAGAGTTTGTCTTACAATATTTTTTTTATTAGATGCTTTACTTTCTGCCTAAGGTGAAAGAGCTTCAGTTAAGTTATCATTAGTTTAGCTGATGGAGCTAGTATCAGATATATACAGAGCAAATGGTTTAATCATTAGAACAGATGCTTCTGAGCTTACAGCCATGGATTTAAACCCCAACTGGGAATTCACTATTAGCCCTATCATTAGCATAAATTGATTGCTGTGATTGGCTAATCACTTAATTAGGAAAGAGATCCTTAATAGAGAACCACTTTTGAATAGTTTCTATAAATACAGGATTTCCTAGGTACACTCTGTTTAGACTTAAGACTCTATTTTTTACTTGCTACTTATGCTGTTTTCAAAAATCATATGATATCACGAATATGCTACAGATCATATTGACTATCCTCTAATTTTAGAGGCTTGTAAAATGAGGAAAATAGATAAGGGATGACTTTTTCCTCAGCTTTCTACAATGATTTCCTCAAACTCTCCAACATGCTTTCTCAGCAGAATGAGGAGATGATTGCAATGTAAAGTTTCACTGTCAGCTCATTCGCTGTCCCCAAAGTCACAAGCTAACCCTGACCTTGAATCACACAAGAGTAGTTCCTGGGTACAAAGTAAAAGGCCCATGTGTTGCCTCCTAGAGCAATGAAGCTGCCATCTACATTCCTCACAAGGATTTCCCTAACAGTGATATGAAAGGAGAAGATGAATCTTCTGGTTAAAGATAATAGATGATACAATATGTTATGCTGAAAAGGTATGAATAAGATATAAGGAAATTGTTTCAAAGGCCAGACAAACAATTCTCCGAGAGAATCCCAAGGGCTCTGCCGCTTTCCCTCTCTGATGAGTCAGATTAACTGCCTCACTCCGTGGCATCACAAAGTAACTAGTTTAAAACAGCACTTCAAGAGCTTTTTAAAAGTAAGAATTAAGTGAGTCTGTCTGGTTTAATTTCATTTAATGTAAGCGAGCCTCTGAACTGCATTCCTTTGCTCTAACATTGAGCTTGAAGCCTTGCTGGCTGATTAATGCCAAGCTGTTTGAAGTATACTCTTTTCTTATCTAGCACTGTGCAGGCCTCACTACAGCCTGGGGAGACCCGCTGCTAAGTCAGAGCTCGGGGAGATTTTTGTCTGCTCTTCACAGAGGGGGATGGAGCCTGGATAAGTCTTACACTATAAAGCTGAAAACAAAATGAAAACTTGTTGCCAATCCTGAAAAACTTGTTTATATGGAAACAAGGGAGAACACACTGCACTGTAACACTGACTCGCTCTGTCTGCTTGTGTATGATTCTTACTATGTTCATACATTAACGTCCTCTCAATTAAAAGCAATCAGGTACAGACACAAAAAACCTTGTATTTCTTTGCAGATGTCCTTTTTAATTCTACCTGGAATTCTGATAATGTAAATATGTGTAATAATAGCAATAATCATTACAGAAACACCAGAAAGTATTTGATTAGCCTCCAAAAGTGCAGTTAGGAACACCTTCTTCTCATGGACTGTGGGTCATAACTTCACACTGCCTTCACACTGAACTTCACCCTGTCTCTCCAATCTTTTGACATCTGCGGGTGTTACAGATTACAAAGATGGAAAATTTAAAATATTTTCCCTAATACATACACATTTGAACATTGATGATTATTTCTGTTGCCACCCACTGCTCACTGGAAGCACACCCTGGAGATGTCCTGCATCTTCTTTGCTGCCAGAAAGTTGCATAAATCTTTGGCTTTGATGGCATTAAATGATACTTCATTCTAATAACATATTCAAAGCTGTTTAGGGTTGGAGCCAAAGAAAGGAAAAAAATATATAAGCAGATCTTGTCTTAACTTACTATGATGCTTTCAGCAGTCATCGAGAACAGCTCCCTCACCAATATTATCTACAGAGATCAAGGTATGAAAACACTAAAATCAAAGGCATTTCTCTGTGGCTTTCAGATGCATTTAAAAGAAGGCTGAGTATTTAGAAGCAAAAAGTATTTAGAAGCATCACATTCTATCAAGAGTTTTCTGAAGCATATCTGTCTGTAAGTGCTGTGAGGTTATTTGAAAATATTGTGAAACATTAAGGGGCATAGGACACAAAAAAAATGGAAAACCAACAACAAACTATGTGAGTTAGAAATGAAAAAAGGAAAAAAAAATAAGAGGGATCTCTTTGGAAGAATGGTTCCATCTCAGTAATACGTATGACAAACAATAGAAAATAACTTCTGCACTTCCTTGCTAGCAAACCTCAGTCACACTGTTGAAAAACAAAAAATATACTGTTTTTCTGAGCAGACAAACACTAGGTGAGCTTAATTGCATGAGGGCCAAAATAAACTCTGAGTCCACATGAGAGTTTGTATGGAAAGAGATTTTTTTGTTTTGTTTTAAGATGAGCTGGTAGGGTTAGAAAAGAAGATGGGGTGGAAAGGGAAGAAGTTGCAGACTCAAAAAACAGACCAGCACTGAAAAATTTCTGGCAACATATTCTCTCAACTGCATCCTTCTCCCTCCTCCTTTCTTACTTCTTATCCTCAAATATTTTTCCTAGGTTTATTCAAAATTCTGTCTCTCATTACAAACTGTCTTTAGAAAGTCTTTAATGTAGAGTACCACCTGATCACCATAGGTCACAGAATTAACCACTTCAAAGAAAAAATGTGCTGTAAAGCTCATGTGTATTAAGAGGGTTGAATCCCTCATGTGAGTATTTTTGTATTAAAAAATGTGATAGAAAAAGCATATAAGATTATCACAAAATATTTTAAAGAAAGCATTTCTAGGATAAGTAATACTGGTCACTCAGTGTAAATTTGAAAGTATATTGAATGAAGTCTTATGAAAAATTTTTCTTCAAAATCTTTATATGTTTTGCATTTATTTTTGCCTTTTCCTACTGCTTCAGTGTCCAGTATGCAATTTCAAATTTTCATTATAAGACTGCCCTCCTGTTCTACTATTCTTTCTTCCTCTCCCTCCCCCACAAAGAATCTATACTTCATTATTTACTGTACTTTTCAAGGAATATAAATACGTGGACTGTCCTTTATTCCTACTCACTACCAGCCTTCAAAAACAAGATTTGTCAGCATAAACTGGATTATAATGATAAAAAATACTGAAAAGTGTTTGCACCAAACCAAGGCCTTTTTCTGCTTCTTGTACTGGCCCACCTGCAGGTGTGCTGGGGGTACACAAGGAGAATGGACTGGCAGGGATGGCATGGAATAGTCTGAGATGGAAAAAACACACAAGAGTCATCTAAGTTCTATTCTTGGCCTGGCACAGGACAGGTGCAAGAAGCTAGGAGGGGACACAGTCAGAACAGCTGCCCCCAGCTGACCAGAGGAATATTCCACACCCCATGGAATGGCATCATGTTCAGCATGGGTGAAGAAAAGGGAAGAGGGGTGATCACATTCACCTTGTCAAGTAGCCATCAGCATGATGGAGCCCTGCTTTCCAGGAGATGGCTGAGCACCTGCCTGCTGACGGGAGAATGAATTCTTTGTTTTGCCATGCCTCCTTGAACAGCTTTTGCTTTGCCTATTGAATGATCTTTCAAATGTAATTTCAACAGTATAAATCACAATGGCAATCTGCATGTGAAGCCTAATAGAAATGTTCACTGTCTTTGACTGACCTTTGCCAAAGACAGTATCCTAAATAAAGTTTGCTTTTGGTGTCTTAAAAGAAAATAAATGTCTTTATACTCATCTTGAGCTCATTAATACCATTAATTCAGTGTTAAACATCTGTATATTAAAAGCAGTGTCATTAATTTTCATTATTAGTTATGCAGTGAACATACTAAATCACACTGTGTGTTTGAAGAACTGCCTTTCAGCCTGAGATGCAGACTTGGTTTTTTAAAGCAGGGCAAAGTTTGGAGAGAGTTGTTAGACTGATAGAGCTGGGAACCAACTTTTTCTAAACCTTTAATAGCACTGGAAACCAGCAATTAGATTGGTTTTGTGCAAAGTCTGTAGCAAATGCTTTTAACACAAGCATCTCATCCTCACACTGTAGTTTGAATGCTGCATTTGTACTCAAAAGTGACATGGTTTCACGTTCCTACAGATTGTGTCCTGCTTGCTTTTACAGGATGGTGATTAGAGCATTAGGTGGTACCTTTCAAACCTATTGCAATTCTAGTAAGAGACACATCTCTGCTGTGAAACTGGCTTGTTAAAGTAAGAGGCAGTATTGTTTGGATTTTCAAGTTAACAACTGCCAACTATATGGCTTTGTATAAGTAACAATCTCTGCTTTTCCAAAACCCTAATCTGTACAGGACAAAAAAACCCACCTCTGTAAAGTAAATATAGATTCTTACAAAGATATCCCTTTCCAATTAAAAAATTTAAAATAAAACAAAAATGAAACCGAACTAGCAACAAAAAAACCCCAAGGACATTTCCAAATTATATAATTGTTAGTGGAGACAATTATTATACAAAACAAAACAAATCATACTTTGTAAGCAGAGAGGAAATGAGTACAGAACTAAAACACAGATTTGAGACTGAGATAGATCTCACGTTGAGATCAAAATGACAGAAGCAAAGTTCAAAAGCACTGCTTTATCTTTTGGTAACTAAGGAGTTCAATGGTGTACATTTTCAGAGAAGGGTGCACTTGGTTACCTACACTGAGCATGAAAATCTGCTTCTGAAATTTCTCTGGAAATAAAGGTGGATTTCATTAAGTTGATTTGTCCACTGACTTAAGATATCTGAATTCACAGCACTACTTCTGATACTGGAAACAGGGAAAACAAACAAACAAACAAATAGCTTTGGGGCTGAATTCAAAAGGAAACAGGTTCTGGCTGCTGTCTACTGCATGTTCTGCTCTCAGGCTAGCCCATGTGGTAAAACCTCCATTCATTGTAAGACACCTGGAGTTCAGGTTTCTGGCCTACACATGCTGAGCAGACAATTGCTTGGCCAATAAAAAACACTAGGGACTGAGGATTGTGTTTTATTTCTTGTTCTTATAATGCTTAAGAATCTCTAAGAATGCTTAAATATTCAGGCTGCGAGGAAACATGCCCTCATATTCTCCTGAGCCTCCCAAAATGCTTGTACTCCCACATCTCCTTAAAAAAATCTAATGAAAGAAAACAACATAAAAAGCTTTGGGAACAATCTATCAGCAGCAACAATGATGCTACTCTGCTTTTTATTTTTTCCCCATCCCACCAGTCCACCTCTTTATATTGTTTACATTGAAGTTGCTCCACTCTGCAAAAAAGAACTTGAGATTCACTGTGCCAGAAACAAAAGGAAACATAGCAGGATTGTGAAAGACTCTGATCACAGCACTCAGTAAGTACCAGGCTACCTCAACGACCTGCTTCTGTATTTCATCTAATTACCACGTACTAAGACCTTCAAGAGATCAGAGATCTGCTCCAGATGAGAGTCTTCAAGTGCTGCTTTCCTGGATGATCCAGGCAGAAGTGGTATGGATGAGTCCTGTAATCACAGAGATCCTTGATATCCACTCTCAGGATTCTAAACACTAATCTAATCTATTTCTGAGTTCCCAGCTATTTTTTCCAGGAAGGGTGTTTCTCAGCTACTTGTACTAAACCTCGAACAATTTCCACATCAAAACTGGAACTTGCCCTCATTGGTGATCTGCAGCCCTTTCATGGTTTGTTTAGAAAAAAGACACTACAAGATTCAAAATATTGTTATCCATCTACATTCTGTGCCATGAAAATCTCCTGTTCACCAGCCCCACCCTCGTTTTTTTCCTTATTCCCTACAAGGCTCTCTGAGTCAGATTAAGGAAAACAAATTGACAGACAAACAAACTGTATGAAAATACCCCAGGTCTTTTTCCAAGACAGAACCACTTTGCACTTGTTTGTTAAACCTTCTCAAGTAATTTTCCACTCTTTTCTCTTGATTTGAAGGATAGCCACTGTGATTGTCTGATCTGCATACATAATCTCTGTTGCCTCTTGTTGTGCATTGGCTTTTAGAAGAAAGCTGCAAACCTTGAGAACTGAAGAGCCTTACGTTTATGATATGATTAGCAGCTATCAGAAATGAAAGATTTGTTATTCTAATTTGTAACATACATTGTAACATTATTTTAAAAATCTCTATTACTGCTTGTTGAAGATTTCAAAAGACAGAAAGGTCTAATGCACTTCATCCACTCCAGTTGTGCATTCCTCTATGATATGCCAGACATTAGTTCCATTTCACTTCCAGCCAGGATGGGGCAATGCAAACTAATCTATGTCATCATGTGATGTGCTTCAAAATGATAGCTCTCATCCATGGGGAGCTGAACAAAATAGCAACCACACAGAAGACGACCAAAAGTGTAACCACAAATACAGGAGTGAAGGGGAGAGCACCTAAAGCCAGTGGATTTCTCAGAACTTTGGCATGGTGCCCAGTGATAGCAAAACAGGCACCAAAAGGCAAGAGAAACAGCTGACGATGACTGTTAAACCCATCTTAGGCTCCACAGGAATCAGTC
Source organism: Aegithalos caudatus (assembly GCA_013389925.1). Taxonomy (NCBI): domain Eukaryota; kingdom Metazoa; phylum Chordata; class Aves; order Passeriformes; family Aegithalidae; genus Aegithalos; species Aegithalos caudatus. The sequence continues at coordinate 72,718 of WEIU01021435.1, forward strand.
CCTGAAAGCCATGGTGATTTACAAGAGCCTCTGGTGGGAATTTTTAGACAAAAGACCCAAGCAGCTTGCAATGTTCTCATTATCTGCAAAACAAAGTGTGTTAATAAGTATGCCAAAATGCTCCCTGTATCTGAACTGTGTCTACTGCAGACCTTTCTTCTTTTCATCACTGAAAGTTGGGAAAATATTATCTTTAACAGGCAAGAAAGCTGGGCTGGGCACAAGGGGAAGCTTAATACATAGTGCACTTCAGCCACATCCATTTTAATTCTCTTTTGATTTCTTAAAATAATTGTTTTATTAAATGTTCGTGTTTTGTGTTATCATATATGGAGCAATAAATAAACTGAATAATACACTAAAAGATAAATATGTCTTATGAGTTGTCATTATGGACATACAGTCAAAATTTCTTTTAACTCAAGTCATAATGTAATGTTAAAGCAAAAAATATTGCATGTGAAGACAAATTAGTATTGTGAATTGCCCACCAAAAAAAAAATCTTACAGGAAGAGATGACTCATTATGAAGAAAATTATGAGCAAGCACAATATACACCTCAACTACTTTTAGGCTTGATCCAAAGACTATTCATGTCAATGGTAAATCTGGCTGGTTTTGAGGAGCCTGATGTGACTAAGTTATATTCAAAGTTGTCATTTTAACCTCTTTACTTCTCTTCAAAGAAAGTTGTCCAAACTTCAAATATGAAGATTACTCGTATCTATTATATGTATTAATAGTATCATCATTAAAAATGTATATGCTACAATTAGTCCATAATTTAAGTAGAAAATGCAGATTACAAATCCATTTAGTAATTACCTCTGTGTTCTTTAACTATCTCATAAGATGTGATAGAAAAACCAGATAAAAACAATGCACTTTCTCCCTATTCCCAAACATGTGAAAATGACTGGATGGATATTAGCTCCCCACAAAACCATTAAAAGTTGAAAAGTGTGCCATTTGTCAGTGGAAAGGTCATTTCACTAACATTTGGAACCATGTCTCATGATCTGACATATGACTTAACATCAAAATGACTTGAGCATGTTAGTGTAGCAATTCTTTTCATCCAGACCAGTATAAAGATTAATGAAGCAGGTTCAGCTGATGCCACCTACCTGCACCCATTAGATAAGAGACTGGAAAAATAAAAAGGCAAAAGATTTTCTAGGAAATCTTCCCTAGTTAGGAAATTTCTAAATTCTGGAAAGGTTTCCATTTTCTAGACAAGAGATGTTTTTCTATCCCTTTTTGTCTCTCCCTCTAAGGAGATAAAAGGCTCAAAGACATCTGTGAAGCTCAGAAGGAGAGGGAATAAGACTGTATAATGCCACACACCTTGCTTTCCATCCTCATAGATCACCAATGCCAGTTTCCTGGATTACAGAGGTGGACGTTTTAACTGATCTGCAGTGTGTCTTACACAGCTCAGAATCAGAGAATTGTTTAGGTCTGAAAAGACCTTTAAGATCATCAAGTTCAACTTGAACCAGCACTGCTAAGTCCACCACTGGACTGTGTCCCCAGGTTCCGTATCTACATGTCTTTTAAATAAATATTTAATAAGGGATGGTGACACTACCAGCCAGTTTCAATGCTCGGCAACTCTTCAAGTGAAGAAATTTCTTCTAATATCCAATCTAAACCTTTGGTGACACAACTTGTGGCCATTTCCTCTTGTCCTGTTGCCTGTCTCTTGGAAGAGGAGACAGACCTCTACCTCACCACAACCTCCTTTCAGGTGGTTTTAGAGAATGATAAGGCCTCCCTGAGCCCCCTTTACTCCAGGCTGAACAGTCCCAGCTCCCTCAGCCACAGGACCTGTGTCCCAGATACTCCACCAGCTCCATTGCCATTATTTGGACATTCTCCAGCATCTCAATGTATTTTTTTGTTTTTCCTCTTGTATTATGCTTCCATGATGGCAACTGTATCACAGATTTCCTGGTGCACTATGGCTTCCAGCTCATCCTGTTTGTTCCCCATGCTGTCTGCATTGGTGCAGACGTACTTCATCTGTGCTGTGGATTCCACCACCTTTTCTGAGGGAAAAGCCCTAATCCCATGTGACAATTCTCAGGTGCTTCTGTCATTTCTAACACACCTGGTGTCTCTGCTGCTGCATGCATGTCCATTCCCCATCTCCAGCTACACAGCAAGACTGAAGGATCTTGCTACCACACCATCCCCCAAAATTTGCCATGCAGCCCCCACTTGCTCTCTAGTGAGCCTGGTTTTATTTCTTTTCCCCTTCAAGTCTAGTTTAAAGCTCTTTTGGTGAGTCCTTCTAGAAAGATTCTGCTCCCCACTTTGAGACAGGTGTATCCCATCTAAAACTGAAAATTCTGCCAGAGGGTCTGGTATTGGAGCCAGGCACTGATCTGCTGGCAGCTACCATCTGCCTACTACCTTGCAAACATTTAAACCTGTCCCAAAGCATTCTGAACAGGGAGTGTTATGAAAATAACAATGGATATGACCCCAGGAAGACATAGTCTTAGAAGCAGAACAGTAAAAATTGAAACAGAAGAGATGAAGAAAGTGCTAAGGCAGAAGGGATACCACGTAGGCTGTGTGAAAACAATAAACCTGGTAAGAAAAACAAATATATTGAAGGGCCATTAACACAGAATTGGAGCACCTGCACACCAGTTTGACTCCAGGAATGTCATCCTTTATGAAGTCGCAGCCATGTTAATGTACAGCTCAGTCAGCACAAGCACAGGGTCTGTTCAGTCCTTTGTGCCGACATTGCTGCCTAGCAAATGCAATGGCTTGGGATTCCCAAAGATTCAATGGGTTGATTTTATGTTGGCCATTCCATTTTTTGTAACAATTCCTGATAGCAGAATAGAAAGCCAGTGCTACTTGACTCCCGCCTACTTGGGTTAATGACTTTTGGAAGTCTCCTAATGGGATTTAATTGCTGCTACATTTTGACAATAGCCTTTCCATATGCATTTACTGATAATTGCCTAAGAGCCAATGAAAGTTAATGAGCAATAATAATGCCAGTTGTTTGCCTTAGTTTTCTTCTGAAAAACCCTGTCTTTTTCTAACAGTATTAATACTGTTGATTTCTTCTAGACATCATTTATTCAAAGCCAAAAATAACCTGGATATAAGCTCCCAACTTGTCCTTCAGGTAGTGTGGAGGATTTATTCTACGGGCAATGCTTTCTGGAACATTGCTTCATTCACCCACCTACATATCTTTCTAGGCAAGGCAGAAGCACCATCTCAGGAAAGTGCACTGTGATTCTGCCAGTTTGTAAAGACTACTGGTTTGTGGGTGTTAGTTGCATGTAGTGCTTCCCCTGCGTGTTGGTAGAAAGCCATTTGGACAAGTTTGCTAAGGTTTGGATTCACTGTAATAAAGATATATTTTGTTTAACAAGAAGCCACCGTCCACAGGCACTTCACCACATGAACACACAAGATAAAACCAAAATAGTTACACTGAAAAAAAGAATAGTCTTGACAGAAATGAAGGGAAATTCACTCTCGGTGAGCTGCTGAACTAAAATTTGGTATATAAGTCCCATTCCTTACTCCATAATAATCATCAAAACTGCCCTGGGGGGCAGCATGAGCTCTCTGTGACTTTCAGTGAAGCTTATTCTCTCAAGTCACACGGATGGGCACATGTTATTTTAGACACCCAAACATGCCTAAGAGCTGGTCTCTACACACATAAAGTAACAAAAATGAATTGAATAGATGTGTCTAAGCAGGATTTTGAAGAAGATATCACAGGCTGGCTGATAGTAGCCTCAGTTGAAAGTAAAATGCTTAAAAATTCATGTTTACAAGGAAAGGTGTGCACGTGTTTTCACAAATTATACTCACATACTTTTCTAATTTTTTTTTTAATTCCTTTTAAATGAATTCTACATACTGAAAAATCATGGAATCCTCCTTATTCATGGCCAAAACCCCTAAAAATTTCAGAAATATACCCAAACAGGCTCAAAACACCAATAAACTTTTATGAGCTGTATGTTTCCTAGGCATTTCTACTTACAGAACATAAAATAATAACATGGGCTTAGAAGTTTATTCCACACCAGTCAAATTTTCTATCTGAACAGAGGGATACTGGCTGATGTCATTGCAAGATCACTCTCAGTTGTCTTTGAAAGATCTCGACAACTGGGAGAGCTGCTTGAGGACTTCAGGATGCCCAGTGATGGAACCATAGGCAATGGGCACAAGATGAAACACAGAATGTTCCCTATGAACACCAGGGAACATTTTTTCATTGTGGGTTTGACTGAGCAGTGGCATAGGTTGCCTAGAAAGGTGGTGGGGGTCTCCCTCCTTGGAGGTATTACAAAGCCATCTGGTTGTGGGCCTGTGTAACTGGCTCTAAGTAACCCTGCTTGGAGCAGGGGGTTGGACCAGATGACTTTGAGAGGTCTCTTCCAATTTTAATTACTCTGTGCTTCTGTAGCATGGTAACCTCTAATCTCACCTTTTCCCAAGCTGGTGAAAATTAGCCAGCTGTACACAAGGCAAGCACAAGCAGTACTGCTTTCTTAACAAGATGCATCCTCTTAGCAGACCATAGTATCCATCATTTCTTTCCTTATTTTTTTCTGCTTTTTCTCCTTCCTGTTATTTTTATTCTCTCATAAAATCATAAGGAAAACATGATTCATGCAACAACAGATGGTGACAGAAACACTCTACCTACACTGGAATGTAGGTGATGTCAGTATTCATTCATCTCAGCGTAACAGGCTACATTCAGTACTTCAGTGGAGTAAGAATAAGGATCCATTCCATATAAAATTATTGATTTTATGTAAGTCACAGCTATATACCCAATATATAAACCAAAGATAACTATAGACCAGGGACAAGATTTTCCAAAATGAGAAGTGATTTTTCATGTTCATCTTGATAAAATTTAAATATGACTAGATATTCACAACATTGGTAAGGGGAGGAGAGGTATGTTTAAGATATCTTTAAAGTGTTCCACATTGGAGAAAAGGAAAACATTAGGCATCAAATTTACAATAAGCATTTAAAACACTTAACCAAATAGGCCACAGTGATGTCATTTTAGAAATGCACAAAATCCAATTTTTCACATCCCAGAGACCATTTTACCTCAGATAATCTACTGTCTGCTTTCAGTAGATTTTGTTCCACAGAACATTCTGATTACTTCAACACTTAGTTCTTAATAGTATTTGCATTCAATAGTACCACTGTGACTTAATCAGGGAGTGGGACTTTTCCCAAGAGGGCATTTTGGAAATGCTCATTAATGTGTGTTCCTCACTCAAAACTCTTCAGTGCAGCTACAGGTTTAGCCACAGCAAGGGTCTGATTCCTGTGCAGCATGACTACAAGCCATTGGAACTCAGAGTGAGAAACCAAAAGTTGTGGGTCTTTGTTGTAAAGAGCTAGTGTCAAAAATTATAGAGACCCATGTTTGCTTTGCCATGTTAATGCTGAGCAACATCCTTCTAGAAACACAATTAGTGGCAACTTCCAAGCAAACTGTGTGTCTTCTCTTTTACAGAACTTCCTCTCTGACTTTGAATGAACCCAGGGAAGTCCAAAAGAATCTTTAATTCTGTACATTCTTATAACATTTTATCTTAGTTTTAACTGTGTCCATAAATAATTGAATAGTCTGCAGAGCTAGTACTTGCAAAGTTGTGAATCGGAGATATTACCTTAAAGATATCATGGGAGATTGGTCATTATATGTGACCTGATTGCACTTGCACATATGCCTAATTTTACATACCTTTGAATATCCTTGTAAAGTGCTATCTGCCTGAAATACTGACACAACCATTTTGAAATGTACTTTGGATTTGAGGTGTGGCCTCACTGATGCTGAGTCCAGGGGACAATCCCTTCCTTGGTCCTGGTGGCTGCACTATTTTAGATTCAGTTCAGGATGCCACTGGCCTTCTTGGCCACCTGGGCACACACCAGCTCACGTTCAGCTGCTCCAGACCAGCATGCCTGGATCCTTTTCCTCTGGGAAGCTTTCCAAACACTCTGTCCCCAGCTTGCAGAGATGCCTGGGGTTCTTGTGACCCGAGGGCTGGATGCAGCACTTGACCCTGTTGAACCTCATACCATTGGCCTCAGTCCATCAATCCAGCCCATCCAGATCCCTCTGTAGAGCCTTCCTGCCCTCCAGAGATCAACACTGTGCCTGCAAACTGACCAAGGGTGCACTCGATCCCTTTGTCCAGGGTATCAATAAAGGTATTTAACAGGACTGGATCCAACCTGGACGTTGTACACTTGTGCAAGCCTAAGTGGTATAGTCACTTATATTTTCTCCCTGCATGACTTCATGGCATTCTTGTAGTCCTCTGATGTTGCCTGTCTTTACTTCCAAAGGCCATACATAAATTCTCCTCTTTTTTTCCTGTCCAGGAAGCTCTCAGTTCAGCCATGATGGTCTTTCCAGCCAACTCATTTTTTGACTCATGTGGACACCCTGCTCCTGTGCTTTCAGGATTTTCTTCATAAAGCACATACCATTTTCCTAGACTCCTTTGTCCCTCAGGACTGCCTCCCAAGGAACTCTCTTAACCAGTCTGCTAAACAGGCCAAAGTCTGCCCTCTGGAAGTCCAAGGCAGCAGTTCTGCTGGCTTCCCTCCTTACTTCTCCGAGAATCAAAAACTCAGTAATTTCATATTGCCCAAGACGGCCTCTCACTGTCACATCACTCACCCATCCCTGTTCACAAACAGCAGGTCCAGCAGGACACCTCCCCTTGTGGCCTCCCTCACCAGCTATCTCAGGAAGCTACTTTCCACAAACACATATTAGAAAACTCTGCTTGTTCTGAAGATCTTACAGTCTTATCAGGGAAGGTAAAGAACATGAATGAAAGAGAGGTGAATTTGTCTGCCCTCTCTCACATAACTTCCTCTCTGTACAGTGCCCCATTTCCAATCATTGATCCATAGAAATGGAAAGCACAGTGTTAGTTATTGCAAGATAACTTCATAATATATTTTGCCATCTATACTACATTTGAATGCTGATTAGAGTCCAAAAATCAGTCCATGAAAGTGCATGGATGAGAGGCCTAGAGCAACGCTAATATTGCTTTCTGCAATTACACTAAAATGGTAACTAATAGTAGATCATTCATTTTATTGCTGGAATAAGAACTAGTTTTCCCTGTGTGTATATACAGCGAGCAAAATTAATTTCTATATGTTTCATAAATATGCACTATATAAAGTATCATGGAAATAACCTGTTTGGAGGTTTCAAGTAAAATTATTTGTAAAGCAAAGTATTTTAAACATCATGGCAAATATTTAACTACTTTGTCTTCATCAAAAAATCACAACAGAAGTCAGCAAACCAGACTCAGAGAGTTTCAATGGGAATTGTTAACTAAGCCAAACACTTTCGGCCTGAGCATTATATCACGTACAGAAATAGTTCCAGTTCATAGTAACAAATGTTGGAGAAAAATACTGATATTTTACTCACTTTTTTTTTAACATTTGAATAGAGGTTAACACCAAGGAGCTTTGTTTATTCTGCTCAGCAATGGAGTATGAGGGACAGACTTGGGGCAACTTTTAACCCCTGTCAGAGATTACTACCTACTATGGAGATTAACCCAGGTGATGAGAAAATAATCTTCTGTCTTCACACATTTGCATATCCACCTGCACAGCCTCTCAAGATTAGACACATTACTGACAAATGCCATAATAACTCTTTTTCTGCCTTACCCTTTATTGCCCTTTCACACCTGATGAAGTGCCTATGATTAGCAGAAGATTATTTCTATAGCAGCAACTAGGCAGAGCTGATATACTTCATGGGCATTTGTAATTATTCATCAAAACCACCAGAATGACTCAGGTCTTAGCAGCAATTTTTGCATACACTACATACATACATAAAATAGGTCTTAGCAGCAATTTTTGCATACACTACATAAAAGCAGCAATTTTTGCATACACTACTGGGTCATATAGATTATTAATGTAGTGAACAACTACATACTATTTTCACCATTAAAAAAATCCAAATTCATATAAAGGACCAGTGAATTTCCAGCATTATTGTTTGTTCTGCCATCCCAGTGACCCAGAATTAACATTAAACTGGATAGGAAAAGAGCTACTAAAAAGTGTATTTCTAAAATTTTCCAAATATTTTTATATCTCTTCAAAAGTTAAAACTTTAGTCAGCAATTCAAACTTTCTATTCTTTAATTTCAGCCACACAGTAAATATTACTAAATATTTTTGTCTTCCTAAAAGATCTTTACATATATTAAACCAATTTTACATTACTGAATGGTTTTTCTAGAGGCTCAATAGTTAGTTGCTTATTTTGACCACATGGAAACATTTCTCCTCTCAAATACATATTTTACTATTGCTGAAATTTTCAGTGCAGCTTGACTTATCTATTGAAATGGAATGGAATCAGGCATTTGAGCTCTGAATCTCATTTGGTAAACCTCAAGCAGACACTTAATTATAGGAACCAAAGTTTGAAGAACTTTTTCTCATTATACTTCATTTTAAAAATCCACCTCTGTAGACCTGACTTGTTTGTTTGTTTTGCTTTATCACCACCAAACAGGAGATACTTTCCAACAGACAGAACAATATAGGTTTGTAGAAGTGATATAATCCTATGCCGCATTGCAATAACTTGTGGGAACACCATCCCTTAAAGAATGCACAAAGTCTGTTTCTTTTCAGTCTAAGTCAAAGCATAAGGGACAGCACAATCTATTTTTGCCCTGGGCTAAACAGATTTGGTGGAAAAAAAAAAAAAAAGTCCCAAAGCAAAGGAAAATCAAAATTTCTATTTGATGATATTAAACTACACTGAATAGATGGCTATTTCTTCCTTAATTCTGTGATGATGAAGAAAGAGCAGATACCAGAAGTCATGTATATTCAGTAACTAAGTATTACAAGAGGAAAAATGAGAACTTTTGGACTGAATGGCCTGTAAGATGTTCAGTGGCAAAGAACACATTTAAAAAATTTAAGGATAGTGTTCACCAAAACTAGCTTTACACTCTCTTCCTAATAAAGGCATGAAACTAGTTGAGATACTCAGACAGATAAACTTGTACTCTTCCATCTCATGTTTAATTTTTCCTAAATAAAAGATAAACTTCTAATTCTGATTGTCATAAACAAACAAATCAAGCAAAAATACCATGATTGTCTTATTTGGTGCTGGAATGCAATTGCAAAAATTCACTAGGATCCTTTCAGAAATGCTCTGTTTCAAGGGGCGCTAGATCAGATGACAGATAAGAAATAAGAGGAGTGCAAATATCTTATTTTAAATTTCCACAGCAGAATTTCTTAAACTGTAGAGGACTGAGGAGGAAGTAAAACTATGGAAGAAGCATTTATGGCAACCTCAAACTAGCACCTTGTATGAAGCAAAGTGACACACAGTCTCCAGGCAGTGCAAAGGAGAGCACTTGTTTGCAAAAAGCAGGCTTTTAAAAGCAATTAGGTGGTTATCTGCTTACTCAGTTTTAAGGCACAACAAGCCCAAGTCAACCAACCAGCACACACCACGATGTGGACATGATGTGGAACATGTGGCAGCCACACAGCACATCTCCCACGTCTCTCACATCACTCCACCCCTATTCCACCTGAGTCTCTCTCCCATAGCTCCCTTCTGCTTAACCCAAGTAGCAGGCATGAGCCATGATTTTACAAGGGTAACAAGGCCCCTACTTTATAAGGCTTCACCTATATGCAACAGCACCTGAATACCATTAGAACTATAACAATCTACTTTTAGAAAAGCCTTGTGAGAAAGGAAAATGCCATTTTTCTGATCTTACCATTGTCCTAGGTTACAATGTAAGATGTGCCCAAAGTATGTATTCTATCACCACCCTCAGGAGCTGTTGAAACCAGGTGGAGCAGTGTTTTCCCTTGCCCCCTCCCTCTGGGCTATCTTCTGTTATTGGGCCATCAATGCCTTGCCACATGACTCACAGGTAACTCCCTCTGGGTGTTATCTCTGTTAATGGGCAATCAAGGACCCATTGCATGACTCATAGAATGATATCAGCCCACTGGGAGATGCTCCATCCAGGGGGAGGAGCCAAGCATTTCCACCTGGATATAATCTGGGACAGCACAGAGGGCACTGGCCTGCTGGACTCCTGGAGGACCAGAACTACCAGACCTTTTCTACGGGATCACTGCTTCAACAAGACCACTTCACCTGGACTGCTACCACCACCCTAACTAACAGGGTGTCAGGTTGTATAATTTTAATTTATTTTATTTCACTTTTATTCCTCCTATTAAATTGTATTTTCTGATTTGGAGTCTCTCACTGGTTTTACTTTCAAACCAGCACAACCATGAATTGAATTTAAATCATCTGAAAGTAAACAATGCCCATCGCCACCTGATTATCTTTTGCTTGCTAGATTTAACCTAAGTGGCAGAGGAGCAGTGGGAAGTTGCAACAATACCACTCACATCAAAGAAAGCACAATCTGATACTACTATAAATGCTCTTTTTGATCTCTAGCTTTTTTATACTTTTAAATGCTGATATTTGTTATCCTGCACTCCTATTCGAATGCACAGGGTGTGCTGAGGATCAATCATAAAAAACTCTGAAGAAAAGTCCTGAAATTCTGTACAATCTGACTTTGAATCTAGAAGCTGCCAATTTTCCTATTAAAAATATAAAGGAATAGTGCTTTGGTTCTCAGAATAAAATGGAACAGAACTCAAATCCTGTGGTAGAATAAATAAAGAGGATTCAAAGCACCCATAGAAAGACTTACCTCAATGCACCAAAACACCCCATTACAGCACTGACAGATAATTGCAAAGCCACTCTTTGGAATACATAAAATGCATTGCATTTGGGCATATATATTTATACATGCATCTATATGTTGTTCTCCTTTTCTCCTGTCAAATGATGAACATTTTTCAAAGTAGTAAGAGTGGATCAGCTTACACAATCAAATTAAATCCCAGAAACTCCTTTTTAGAGATGAATGCTTCCTACAATGCGTTAAACCTGTGCTATAGCTCTTCTGTCCTGATGCCACCCATTGACCAAGTTCTCCTGACAATGCTATCCAAGCTCCACGTGTACAGTGTCAGAAATTACTGAAAATGAGAACAAGCCTTCACAAAGAGCCCACAGAAGGAGCCCAGCTTGTGCCTGGGCTCACATTGCAAGACACACACAAGTTGAGAGAGCCTAAATTTAATAACTGACTTCTCATACTGCTGATAATGACAGCAGCTGAGCTCCAGAATACATTTTTAAGTGAGAATGAAGGAAAACAGCTCTTTAGTAACTGTCAAAGCTATTTCCACTAGGACTCCATATTAAAGTTCTTCAGTTAGACAGTATTCTCCCACACACGAAAAATATTGAAATCTGGAATTTCAGAGCATTTTTTTTTTTCAGCTGAAGGTGATGAACTTTATTCTTGGTTTTTGTGAATGCTCAGAACTAGAAAGTGAACTACAATTTGAATTTCAGTTTTAAATTAATCACAGTGTTCTCTAGAGGTAATATTCTCTCTAAGTATAAAAAATACATATCTCTGCATTCATTGGCTGAAAAATATCTGAATAATTTAATATACAGAACAGTTTTCCTAGTATATTTATTAAGACATGCATTAAACTGATGATAATGTTATGGCTCAGTTAATACCTAATTTATGCTCATTAATAAAGAAATTTCAAAACTGGTACATGCAGCACAGAAGACTGATATTCTGCAGCTTATTAGCACCAAAGTTCCAGAGCAAAAGATTTTTTTTTTCTTGTTATCATTCAGACTTAAACATCAACAAAACACAGTACTTGGAGTCCTAATTAAGTACAATAAAACATAAGCTGGAGCTGTGACATTTAACAAAACTTCATCGCTCTAGGGACCTAGTCTTGAACAGGAGTTTGAAATATGAATGAATTTGCAATTCCAACAACACTTAAGCTGAGCTCAAGGTTGGAAATATGAGACTGAAAAAACAGGAGAAGGTTAAACAAAACACTAAGAGGCAGAAGCACAACACTAACTTATTTGAAAAGCTGAGTGACGTTTTTATCTGTACAGGTCTTAGTTATTCTAAAAAGAATGTGCTAACAAAAAATAATGATAGAATATCAAACACCAGGATAAAAAAATAAGTCCATGACATATAATGACTGATTAAATTCATGGGTAACAGAAGTAGGAAGAAAGCAGCAAAATTATTCAGAAGTATTCTGAATAATTTAAGACCGTAAGATGATACCCAAAAGAAAATTAAAACTAAGGAAATTGGATTGTCAATACCAAGAGAACTTTTTTCATCTCAGAGGAAACTAAAAAAAGTAGACAAGAAATCCTTACTGCACTCTCAGATAAGCCCTATCAAACTTCAAGAAACTTGAGGGAAGGTAGGAGAGGATGGGGTGTCCCCCCCTTCCAATTATGAAAAAGGGAAGAATAACTTTTTTTTGGAAGAATATTTCAGGAATGCCTTAAACTGTTCTAAGAGCATACAGTAAGTTTATTATCTTAGAACTATCTTTGAATAGAGCAAAAATATTTAAAGACTTGCCATCTCTCATAATATTTTGAAAGCATTCAAACACTTCACCTTTCATTTTAGATTTTTTTATTTCTACAAAACTTTCAGGGTTTTTGTTCTAATATCTATTTGATTTTATGAACATCTTTTTCTTTCTAAGGGTCTCAAGGAATCATCCTGGAGGCTGAAATAACCACACCTTCCCTTCAGAAATCTTCAATACATGACTGGTGCATCCACTACACTTTTATCTTTTTCATAGTTTCCCCTGAATTTTCCTGTCTGAGTTTCAGCTGAGGCTTCATTGCCTGCTATTATTTTACTGCCTTCAGTGGGGAAAAATCAAGTCCTTCTCATGATGAAGAAATTTCCTTTACTTTCATGCCTTCCTTTACCTGTTTTCTCTTCTCTAAGATTTGGTTATTTCTGCCATGTCAGAGAATATCAAGATATGTGTGATCACAAAAAGGGAAAGAGCATATTGGTATTTACCTTGATGTGACTGTAGAGAATGAATGTATCTTCTAGATAATAACATATCTGAAGCCTTTTTTTTTTAATGTATCACATGAAAAAAAGTGTGTACGTGCGTAAAACTGCTGTAGCAGCAGACTAATTCAAGAAGTTTAAACATTTGCAATCTCAGAGGCAAATCTGTGTATTTTTCTCATAGAAAAGGTCAAAATCTTTAGAAGTCCAAACATTTACATGCACTCATTCGGGTTTTCTTCTGCAAATCACAACTGTTTTCAAGGCACATGGAATTTTACAATAAAACATATTGAACCAGTGTCCAGAATTGTTCACCCTCATTCCCCTCCTGAAAAACTGGGAGAAAAGTTTGTTTATATCCTGGGATCATCAGTCCCTTTTCCCTCTGCAGCATATAGGCAGCTTCCACCAAACTAAAGAACTAGATTTTCAAAAGGGCCAGTGGTCAAAACTTGTGTGGTAAGGAAAGGTGTATTTTTAAAACATTTTAATATTTCTCTCAGTTCTTTATAATCCTGGACATTGTGTGAAGGTTTCCTATTAAAAAAATACATATTTTAGACAGAAGTATATTTAGATGACACCAGTATCTTCTCAATGTATGGGAAAAGCATTCCCATCTAATCATAAAATGTGGTTGGTAAGTTCACTAAACCTCATTTTGTTTAACAAAACCTTCAAGTCTCATTTCTAACCATGTGTGGGACGACCCACTATGGTTAAACAATGGAGAGAGAACAAAAAATTGAAATAGTTTATGTCTTGTAATATAGAGAGGAAAACTATCTGTGACACAAGCCACCCATTTTAATCTTTTCAAGACAGGTGCAAATAACATTAACTAGAAAACTAAAGGCAAGTCACAATATACAAAAATTTCTCATCTGATTTGAACTCCTCAGAAAACTGTTAGTATTGATTTTCAAAGAAAACCCACAGAAAATAACTGTTATGCTTTGGGGATAGAGATCAATACTGGTATCACAAATCACTTCAATAATCAGAAGTGAGAGATTTTTCTTGGAATACTGTTTATCCTCCATAACACTTTCACACAATGCATTTATCACCCTATTATGTTCAAAGACCAGAGAGATGGTTAAGAACACTTAATTCTAGCAAAACTTTGCTCATTTTATATTCCATCAGCTCACTATGATTACACTGTTAGACTGTTCCAGTTAGTGACAGCTTAAAAAGCACAGCAGTATTCTGACTAGTAAACACATAAAAACCAAATTACTTAGCTGCTAATGGAGCTGTTCCAAATGGGATACAGAAATAAATGCATTCCATCTGCAACACGGTGGGCAAAAATTAAAGATATCCAGTTGTTATTATTTGTATATTTAGAGTTTTCTTGGGAAAAAAGGACTTGCGTGCATCATGCAGCAAAGCCTCACACAGGGCTGAGCTGGGAAAACCTGCAGAGCTCAGAGCCACTCACACCTACTTACTCAGGTCTGAGAGCATTACAGTTGTATTCCCCACAGATCTCCTGCTAGTCCTCAGGTGCCAAGATCCCCTTTGGAGCCAGTCATGGCTTTCCCTGTCATGCAACCCAGCACTTGTAGATTAGCACACCTAAAGCAAAAGCTTTTGCTCAGTCAATGAGCAAATGTGTACATTTGTGAAGGTAGGATTAATGTGCCCACTTGTCACATAAGGAACCTGATTTATTCAAATCTCAATATTCAACCAAATCTATGCTTCTTTTGTTATTCTGTCCACAACTGAACTGTTTAAAATCATGGTGAAAGCCAAATATATGCTATAACATGTATCTAAAAATAAGAACTCAAATCATTCCTAAAATAAAAGACTGCAGGGGGGAAAAAAATAAAAATTGTGTCCACTGCTTTGGAACTTTTCTATTTAGGACCAATAGCAAAGTCACCACTTTCCTGCAAAAATATAACCAAATCTCATTGAACAGTTTCTTGACCAAGCAGATGGGGATTTTTATTCTGTGGATAAATGCATCCAGAGAAACTGAAACAAGCTCCCCCACATTGATTGTACACCACTGCACAGAGGATTAACTCATCAGATTTAGGCTTTCACTGGCCACCAGATGAGGGGCATAACACGTGACAGACTGCTCTTCCAGTGGACTGAAAATCTAAGATAAACACTTATCTTTAAGAAATAAAACACAGTTGAGTTAGGGTTTAGAAAGCTTCCATTTGCATCATTTAGTACTTACTTAAAAGATCAATACCACAAACTACTGGGACCTAATAAAACCGAGTAGTTCAGACATAAACCTCTTAAGATATCAAATTAAATTCTTCAAAATTACAGGCACAATACCTAAGAGTTTATGAAGAAAGTAGTGCATGTATCACTGCTGCTTCTTTCTACCTGCATATATCCAAATATCGCTAGCATCAGGATGAGGAATTCTCCACGTTTTTCACCATTAAAAATATTATACAGATGCCTTCTAAGAGCAAAACTTTGATGAGCTAGTCTTACTAGTAATTTTCAGTACTTTAATTAATATATCCCACTTCAAGAAAATTACAGGAAAAGTTAGTTCTAGAGCTCTTAGTCTATGGGGAAATATTGGCTTGCAGGAAGTGTCATAGCATGCTTTATTTAAGCACATCAAAAAAATTATTCCCAGGCAAAATGGATTCATGTTCACTCAGACTCTTTTCTGACTCTGAAGTCTGGAAAACCAATATACTTGACAGACCTTCACACCAAACACAATTGGAGCATCACCTGGTGGATTTGTATGGGTTGTTATAAATCAGCAAGGGAAATGTATAGCAAAAAATTATTCAAACAAAATGGAATTAGTACTAGTGCAATCTTTTGTTAAAGTAGTGAGACAGACCTATGTCACTCAGCAAAGCAAAAGTTCGTAATTTGAATCCTTCTTTTATGTCAGTGCTATGACACAGAATTTATTTTTTTTAATTACATGTTTCCAGTATGACTACCCCTTTGGTATTTGGTATATTATTGATATTTTTAATTATAAGTTTCCGAGTAGAAGTATTTTCCTTACAGCTGCCTGAACACCCAAGGTAAATCTATCATTAATTATTTCATTATTATTCTTATGACTTACTAGGAGTTTTATGTAAATCTTATCTACCTGTTCTTAAAAATTAGAACAAAGGGAATCTATGTTTGTCTTCCTTTCATTTTCCCTTGTAGCTGAAAAAGAACACTGCTCACTTAGAAGCTTCCCAGTGCCCAATACAAGATTGATTCCCTTAACACTGAACTAATTATGATTTAATTCTCTATTTAATTGAGCCAAGCATCTTGCATGAACCACTGAAACCAAACCATATGAAAAGGTATGTGTGATTTAGCCCTTAATTTTGAAGGTCAGAACACTGAGGCAGACCTGAAAAATGTTGACATTTTGAGGTATGTTTGAGAAACAATTTATAGGCCAGCTGCCATCTTCTCCACATAAGTAACCTCCTGTACAGGGTTTGAGTTCTGTGGAAGACTTCAACTTGAAAGATAGAGGAGTCTATGATGCCATGATTTGCCCTGGCACCAAAAGGGATAACAGCCCATGGATGGATGGATGGATGGAAGACAGGCTGGAAGGAACATACAACTTCTCTTACTACAGTCAGGCCGAAATGAAGCAAGAAAATTCCTTGGGAGCACTGTTTGTCTCTGCCACACAAAACCAGAGAATTTCTTCTCAGAATTCAGAGAACTATTGAACCTTTACTTAGAGGGTATTAATAACCTGTTCTGTCTACCAAGTGCAACACCATATCTTGGTCTCAAAGGCACATCAGGTTGTACAGTACATCCCTCATCCTTTAAAAAGTAAGACCTCTCTTAGGAATCATTTGGCAGCCAAAAACAAGGAGACACACTTCTCCTTTACTTAAAAAAGATTAAAAGTGGAAGTTTCTTTGTAATTATGAAATTCTAGATGCTAAAATTATTCCAGGTCCTTCTGCCAGTCTGCTCAGCTTTCAGCCCAGTAAATACAAAGACTGGAAATTGACAGCCAAGTCACCCATTATCTTTCCTCACATGTTCACTAATTAATTGTGACAACAATTCCTGAAATCCATGTAAAAGGTGTTGGAGGAAAGAAAGATGCACAGGTTGTATTTCTTACCTATCTTCCCTCTCCCCACCCAAAAACATACCCACAATCACTCACTGAATTTCAGTAATAACAGTTCTCCTTTTGTTTTCCAAGTACGGAGTCCGGCCCCAATTTATTGAAAGACTAAGAGACAAATCTATTTCTGACTTGTCAATTGTGTAGACCAAGTGATGCAGAAACTAATTTCCCTCATTTTTTAGAGCCTATGAGGATCCACAGAACCCAGATAACACTCCGATTTTGTAACATAAAAAACAAATCCCAAAGTTTATTATATTCTCCCAGCAGTTACAGACCTAAAGACAAATAATGTATGAACAAAACACAGGAAGCTAATTCTGAGCCTTAGAGAATTACTGCTCTAATTCTCTCTCACTCTCTCTCTTAAGTTCCCTCTCTTCCAAACACAGGAGTAGGAAAGAAGATTTGCAGGGATAAAAAGCCACTGCTGTTAAAACTATTATTAAAACACCACATGGGATGCTCAGCCAATTATGGCATCTGACTAGAATGTCTCTTTGTTTACATACATGCTAGATTGTTACAAAAAGCATAACATCAGCAAAACCAAGATGGAGATGTCTTAGCTCTTTGTACATTGGAAGATTTTAGTCTTAATATTTCAGGAAAAACAAACAAAAGGAAGGGAAAAAAAAAAGCAGAAAATTTCTTTTAATTCCAAGGTCAGTACCCTTCAGATCTGGAAAATAAAACGCACAATTTATCTGTCTTAAGTGAATTTTGTGACATCACTTGATGTTTAATTAAAAAGCACTACAAGTTATCAGACTAGATCTGAAGACATAAAAATAGAAGTATATAAATAGGAAAAAATAAGTTTTGGTAATACACGTTTCACAGTGGGGTAGGGGGCTGCCTCAATATGAATGTCATTTCTTAATAAATGGGTAACAACATCACATTACAGGAGCATATATGAGTTAAACAAAACAAATGCAGGTCCTCCCTGTTATTTTGTTAGCCCTGGGGAAAAAACTTGCTTTCTACAGGTTCCCTGACTTCTTCCTACTTTTACTCCCTTACCTTCCTTCTCTACTCCTCCCTTTCTTTTGTGCTTTCCACACAGACTAACACAAGAAAGATGCTGAAAAGAGACTCCAGAATCAGAGAAGGGGCAAAACCTAAGCCTTGAAACAGGGGTATCATAGAAAGATCACCAAGCCATTAATTTTTAAGTAGGGAAAAGGAAAGAGAAAACTTCTGGAATATAAAGAAGCAGAAGAAAAAAAATGTATTTCTGTATTTTATTGTACTAAAGAGAGTCTCCACTGATTGGTTTAATCTTCATTCTTCTGGAAGCATTCCACATTGTTACAAGGGTAAATTGCAAAATACTCTTTACCTTCTGCTGCTCCCCTTCCACCAAAAAGACACAGCTTTCAAATATGTCTATGGAAGTCAATGAAATCAACCCATGAGTACACAAAGACAGAAGATGCCTTCAGGGCTGGGGTGTCAACAGTCACACCAAACACAAGGACAAAGCACCCTGGCAGAGTTGGTGGCTGGTGTGACACACCTTGTGAGACTCAATCCCATGCATATTTGTAGAGAAACACAATATATTTGTCTGTCAGCCTGCCCACCACAGAGCCTGTCATCCTACAGTTGTGACAGACCTCACTTTGGAAGACAATAAAGCCTTTTTGACAGAATGTAAAAAACTAAGCTGTATTTTCCTGATGCCTTGGTTTTAAATTCCCTAAATTCTAAAAAAATCAGAAGCAGAAAGCATGTTTTTCAAGAAAAAAAAATCACCAATCTTATTTACTCTTCAAGTACAGTCTCAGAACTGGTATTTAGGATTAACTCCTTAATGATCCATCTTTTTCCTAAAAATAATTTATCTACTCAGCGTAAAACAGAAGTGAACAAAACAATGCAAATACAGATTCTACACTGACTTGGTCCCAGTTCTTTCCTAAAAAGGGCACAACTCAATGTAAGTGTCTCACACCTGTTAATTCTAGGTCTGGTGCCCTATGAGACAAGCACAAGCTCACCTATTTAATTTAATTCATAAAAGGCTGCTACATAATAAATTAAGATGTTATAAAAAGACAACAGGAACTTCACCCATTTGAACTAATGCTGCTTAATATTGTCAACAATGCAGGCATTAGAAAACAATCAAACAACATACCAGGGCCTTGCAGCTAATAACAACATCAAAAATGGGGGGCGGTACTGAAAGAGAAGAATTCTACTGAAAAGAGAGTGATGGCTGAATAATATGAACTCAGTGAAGGCTAAATGACAGTTTAAGGGAAGAACCTTGCTAAGCTTAATTTAAACAGATTCTAGAAATACTCATTGCTATCATGAAATCATTAATAACAAACCCAATGCATCTGTTCTGTCTTTGTGCAGTTACCTAGACTACAATTCTTGACACCACTGTTCTGTAATAACCTCCATCTGCTCTGCTGTCTCTGTCATTTCTTTTGCTGTAACATATTGTGACAGAGGCTTCATTTACCTAAACTTATCTTGGCAACTTGTACTTCATTAAAGAGAATCCTGCAAGCATCAGTTAAAGCTTTCTTATCTGGCCATGCATAGCTAAGCTTCATAAATCATTCTTTCACTTTCCATTTTGCAGTTTCTGGAAAGGTAATGTTATTGAATTCAGATCACTGGAATAGAGCAGTACTAAAATGTTTATTGACCAGCTTTTAGGCACTGAGCTCTGCTTTGAATGCAGACAGTAATATTAGCTAAAGCTTTTGAATTTAAAAGGGATGTCACTAATATGTTTTATACATTGCTATAAATATTGTTTGATAGCAGACCACTTTAGCAAGCTGCTACTAATACAGCAGAAACAAAGTATTATTAACATACACCCCCTCCCTTCTTGTCCTTTTAACCATTACATCTGCAAATATAATATTATATATTCATACATCTAAGATCTCAATCACAGCTCAGTAGTGCAGAATGTATCTGACAAAGGCAGCAGCAATGTATAAAAAGGGACTTTAAACCAACCTTTATATTCCCATCAGCTCAGTCTGGCATGGCACCAGGACAGCACTTGGTGCAAGGCACAGCAGCTGGGGAAGTGCCAGTGGTTACTCGTTCCTGACACAAGAGAATTAGTGGGTTTCTACCTCCATCCAGACTCCCTCAAAGGAATCAGATCTTAACCAGGAATATGTATACTGCACAAAGCATTACTTCATTATAAGAATCATTCATTAGTGGAATAAAAATAATGATGGCCCCTTTACAGACAGAGCTATCTCTTTTGCATCAGATTCAGAAGACAACCATGCTGTGCTGGCTGATGAGTCAAATCACAAATGCTGAGCTATAACAGGGTAGGGTGGAAAGGAACAGGGAAGACTGTATTTGCCAGGCAAAACTTAATCAAGAGAGAATTGCATCATTTCAGATAAAATTTTCAGAAAATAATTTTGAATTAGTGTTTCCTATATGAAACCACTATCACACCCGATCATTTTGGTAACAGTAAAATATAGTGGTTTAACAGTTAAGATTGAACAGTCTTAACAATGAACAGTCTCGGAGCCTCAGAGATGAGTAGGATGCTGGTCACTTGGATTCAAACCATCCTTTGATCCACAACAACAACCTGAACTGACATGTCACACCTTCTGTGTGAGCACTATGGGCTAGAAGGAATTTGGGAATATGATTCTCCTGTTAACATGGTCTACTTTATCTAAAATAAGTATTATGTAGCCCAGAGAGACAAGAAAGTACACGAAGGTCAACAAAAGACACCCTTTAAGCAACCTAAATTTAATTATCTTTCATAGTTTATAAAAATACAGCAGTTTAAGAAAGACAAAATATCAATTCCTTTGAAGTTAGACAACCTCCAATGACAAGGAAAGGATCTGTGGGGGCAATGAACTACATTTCAGTGGGGTAATGTTATAAATCCTGAGCTATCAAAATACAGCACTGAGAAGCTTCCAGTAGCAGCTGCCTTTTGCCCTGAAAATGCCCCAATGATTGAACTAACTTCCAAATGGATTGAGCCTGAAATTAATAGTTCCAGTTCACCACATTTAAAAATAATTAGTTTTAAATTAATCCGAAGCAACATTGCCATATCTTTTCAATCACTCTTCCCACTTCACCTGCTGAGTAAAAGAAACCTTGATTATTCACACTGGCCCACAAATCATCCATAAAGAAAAAAAAAAAAAGTGGCAGTGCAATGTTAAATAAGGTTTAATCATCCCTCAGGACCTGTACGCCAAAAACACGCAGCTGCCTCAGACAGCATTTCCCCACCTTTTAAATGGGACCAGTATCTAATAGGGACTCTCATGAAATCTTAAACTATCAAGTTCAGTCTACTTCATTCCCATCCCAGTGTCTACTGTTTTGGTAATGGCTCTTTTTGGTAGTCACAATGAGAGGGAAGAAGGGAATGCTGCAAGGAGAAGGTCACCAGCTTGAACAAGCCCCTGGCTTCCTATCAGATGGTCACAAATGCCCTACTGATGAAGGATACAGTCAGATCCAGGTGGCTGCTATTCTCTCACTGGATTTTGCATCTAAAATATAAATTAGTTCTCTAACCTGAAAAAAAAAGCTAGCTGTGTTGTAGCAGTTTATTCACAAAATTGTTGGCATGTTTTCCTAATCTTGGAAATCATCTAACAAATAATGTAAACTTACTTATAGCTGAAAAATCCATTGCTAGTCCAGAAAGCAATTTTGTTATTAAGTGATGCTTCATTTTAATAATTTATAGCACAGATAATTTCATTTTAACTAGAGCTTTGTTGTTTTTTTCCTTTTTTTTTTCTTTTTTTTTCTTTTTTTTTCTTTTTTTTTTTTTTTTAATAATTTCCCCCCAATTTCTACATCTCTAGCTCTGTANAAAGGTTTACTCTGCATCAGCTACAATTAAGTCAAATCTTCAAGGAAGGCAAAATGAAACTATCACTTTTTTATGATCAAGAAAACAATTTTCTGTTGGGAATTTAAAACAATTCTTTGTGGCTGCTTACCTATGATACTTACAATGGTAAGGGATAAAAAGCCCTCCAAAAACAATAACAATTTGTGTCTAATTCAATCCTTCCATATCATTACAGTGATAGTAGTACTTTACTTGATGTTTCATTAGCAGATCCTAAGTTTTTCAGTAGTAAACTGAAGCAGCATTTAACTTTCTTTAGGCTACAGCATAAAATCCATAAAAATAACTGGGTCTTATCTATAGCTGGTGTCAACAGTCAGACATACTCATAAACCTTTGCCCATGAATAAAAGCATCCTAAGAGTCTCTGAGGAGCTGAAGAGCTGCTAAATTCACAGGCCTTCATTTTCACAGCCAGAGAGCAATGGCCCATCAAAACACATCTTCTCTTACACCTGATGTGCAGAACTAGGCATAAAACTTTTGGAAATGGGGAAAGAAGTGAGAAGTTAAAGGGTAAAGTTAAATGCACTTTGAAGATTTCCTCTTACAGCTCAATACACAATGAATTCAAATCTCTAGATGAACTTCAAGGGAACTAGTTAATTTGTAGCTCCTGAAAACCAAATAAGTCAGTGTAAGAGTCTTTGGATATAATGATAACTTGTAAGCTTACGTAGTGTTTGTAAAAGACTTTTTGATCCTTAGGTGAGAAAAACACATAAGGGCAAAAATTATCTCTACTTATGAAAGAGTTCATACTGTGTTATTATTTTAAAAAAATGTAACCTAGAGCCCAATGGTCTTCTATAATTATGTTAGCCTAAGGATGTCTTGTATAAAACTCTCCCTAATAAAAACATTTAGATATGCTGAAATTAATACAGATCTCAGTTGCTAAGCGATTCAGTGAGCCATATAATCTTTTTTTGTTTGTTTTTTGCTGTAAAGCAGACAGGGATAGCTCTAAAGATAGGGAGAGTTATCTTATAATCTTCATATTTATATACTATAAACAAACTCATGGTTTTCCCTGCTATTGAAAGCTATCGTTTATTTCTGAGTACTGATACTTTTAACAAATTGTGCAAACTACAGTTGGACATGCAAAAATCTCTTTTGAAGTGAATTTTTGTTTCATTTATTTTAAAATTTTCAGACACACAAAAATGTTACAGAAAACCAGTGCCTTTTCCCCATTCAACATTTTATTGATCATTCTTTAAAAAAAATACTTTTTGATTTTAAAATAAGAATTACAAAACCGAATGTACTGAATCCTCCCGGGGTGCACTTCTATGCATTCCTGAGAAATTCTGCTAAATTAAATCAGGTAGTAAGACTTTGGGTTAAAAACCATTGTTTGCACATGTCTAGCACACATTTGCTGGATCTTTACTGCAGAAGTCTCTGACGAGTCCAGATGAAGTAAGAATTACCTTTTTGAGTGAAATATGGGAAACTGAACATTTTTTCTGCCTTGTTTTCAGTTCCCAACTGGCTGAATTCAGGCAGCATAAAGTGAAAGTTAACTGAGAAAAGGGAAAGTCTACAAAGGAAGAATGAGACCAGCATTCGAGTGTGGAAGCAGATGCTGAGCAAGGATGCCACACCTGGGACTTGGAAAGGTAGAACACTATCCAAAACCAACACAAACCACAAAACTTGTTCATAGCATTTTTCTATTGCATTGTTTTCATTGCACCTCTGAGTGATAAATAACTTCAACTCCATTTCAGGCCCATATGGGCCTGGCTGTCCTTACTTGGAGCATGTTGCACATACAAGTTCTCTTAGGTGTTTCTTCATGAGCAAAGATAATGGAAAGAGATTCCTCAGAAGGAGTCAAGCACAGAAAGGAGTACCTGATGAACTCTCTGACAGCATGGTAAGGATTGTGTTTTAGCAGATATGACAATACACCTCTCTGATTGCACTGAAGGAAAACCATGCTTTAAAAGCCCTTAAAAATTCTTTAGTCAGCAGTCATCTGCAGGGCTTTTTGGATGCACCTTGTTTAAAATGAAATACACACACATTTATAAATCAATGACAGTAGTGCTCTGATTTTGAATATATCTGAAAAAAAATCTTTCAAATATGTCTATAAAGCATCATCTGATCTTGAAGAGTGTTTAAAATTTCACCAGCAAGGTAAAAAGTACCATTCTAGTCATGACTCAGACTGTTTTCATGTCAGTGTGCCAAACCCACAAGTTACTTTATGAGAAGCTAACAAAATCATCAAAAACTATGACCAAAAGACACCCTCACAAAATATATTTTACTAGTTATATAAAAATGACTAAAATAAAGCATCAAGCTCCTTTATGCCAAGAGTACAAAATACAGTGAAAGACGGAAAGAGAACCCCACACAAGTGATTGCCTTTAACAGGAATTTTTCTAGTATTATTAAACATCTACCTATCTGAGAATCCTGATTTCATTTTGCATGATAAAAAAAATTGTGTCATTATCTAATCTTTCTTTAGGCCATTATTAAGTTTTCACAAAAAGCAGATTATCTGTAATGTGGCTTTTCATTCACTTAAGCAGTTATAATCATATTGTTGTTAGCTCAAAGAATTTAATCAATTTATATGATGGTCATGCAGAGTGTCATTACTCTGAAGGAAAAGAAACAATAAAAAAAGAGAAGTCTGCTACTTTCCTGTCATAATCGCCCCCTGAAAAAAGGTGGGAAAAGGTGTTACCTGCTGGAATTCTGATCAAGAAGATCCAAAATCTGAGCTACAATTAGATGGGTGACATGTAATTACCCATTACATGGCTAATCACCTGGGTGGAGTTAGGTCTGGTTAAAAGAAATACAACTTAGTGGTTAGTGATAGGCAGTAATATCTTTGAATAAGAAGTTTTGTTATCATTTAGCAGGCATCTGCTAACTGATGGAGTATGACCACTCCACATCAGGTGCAGGTCTTGCCAGTTGGTAAAATTACAGCAAAAGTTTGTGCTGAATTCTGCTTTCTTTGTTGCTTTTTGACAACAGAAAGTGACTAAATATGCTTTGGTTTGAATAAAAAAAAAAACAACACAACATTCCTCTAAAACATTCCACAGCAGTAACAAAACCCTAAGAAATCAGGATGAATGGATTCCCTGCAAAGCTGCATAATGCACACACTGTTTAAGCAAGCATTTCATGGGCCTTCTTCACATGTGGAGAACACAGCAGTGGCCATTCCCAAGGACAAGAAACAACCCTCCTGGTTAATCTTGTCTGTTGGTAATAAATCACTTCACAGTCCTTACTATGATAGAGTTCTATTCTTTGTATACTTAATTTAGAATGGTTGGAGAAGCAGGAGTTAAATTATTATTTGTACTAATTTCTAAACCAGCCATCACTTCTGGTCATAGAATATATGGATAAATGTCAGTGCTGTACATTAGGACAAACACTATTTGTATACAAGTTCCAAAAGGGGATCCTCTTCCACTGCCATTTATTTTTACTGCATTGCCCCCACCCCTTGATGTCTTCTTAACCTGCCTGAACTGCATGTACCTTTCATACC
This sequence comes from Aegithalos caudatus, assembly GCA_013389925.1. Classification (NCBI taxonomy): domain Eukaryota; kingdom Metazoa; phylum Chordata; class Aves; order Passeriformes; family Aegithalidae; genus Aegithalos; species Aegithalos caudatus. Next base: position 98,362 of record WEIU01021435.1, read on the forward strand.
TGTATGGAACAAACCAGCTTCTGCTATTACAGTTTCTACTGACATCTCCAACACAGAATGCTCCATATCTTAATAAAATTCTTCAGTGCAACAAAACAAATTACAAGAAAAGCTTCTTTTGCTTTTTGAATTTTCTTTATAAAGTGTATCACTAAAGCAATGCAATGCTGTAGGGCAAATGGCAACTGCATGAAATTAATACATTCATTGAAGTTGCTCATTTTTGATAGGTCTCTTCTTTCTGTGGAAAGCAGTTAAAAGCATTTAATGGCCTGGGTTAATAATAGTCAGCTTACTGAGTCAATTGAGTGATGAATTGGGAAAAATCATTAACGCTGGGTAGAGTGCTTGACCTGCTCTTTCAAAGACAAAAGCTAAAAATGCCTTCCCTTTAAAACACCAAGCAACCCCAAGTGATCTGTCCTTATGCAAATGTTTGATTGACACCTGTCTGGTGGGTCAGCATGATGAGTAAGACATTGGTTATTCTTAAAACTGTAAAAAATTATGGAAAAGGCACAGTGCATTGATAATCAAGGCCAGAATTTTCAGGAAACCTCTTTAATTTATTCTCAGGGGAATTTAATAACCTGCCTTTCCATAGGGTTGGGTTTTTTATATCCCAGATCTACAAGGGTAACTTTTTCATCCATATTTATGCTTTAGTACACATCTTTAGCAGCGACAACCACATTACCAAAACTGAAATCACAAAAAGAGTATCAAGGGAATACTTTACTTGCAAACAATTGCAGACAACAATATTTTC
>WEIU01021439.1:2910-13898 GCA_013389925.1 Aegithalos caudatus
TATTTTTTAAAAACCAAAAAAAAAAAAAAAAAAAAAAAAAAAAAAAAAAAAAAAGGTAAGAACAGTTATAATTGTGAATGGAAACTAGAGATTTCTCATAGAAAGGAAAGCTTCAAGCGACTTTTAGCCCTTTGCTTATACTTTATTCAACCTGACATCAATAGTGTGAGCTGTGAGTACTGCTGACAGAGAATTAGGATCAGCCTGAAGTGTCCTGGGAACATTGCTGAAGGCATTAGTAGAATTGCCTAGATTGGAATTGAGATCTCAAAAATGTCTGAAGGTTCTGTAGAGTTCAAGATCTTCCACTCAGTCTTCTCTCTCTCAATTTACTGAGGACCCTCACCTACTTCCAAGCAGGTAGTTACCATCTTCCTTAGGTAACTTCCCCTGAGCAACAATCATTTCTCACACATACCAAGCTATAAAATAGCACAGGCCAGAGAGGTTCCATGATCAAACTATGTTCTGTAAAAATGTAACCAGTCCCAGGAAAATGTTTCACATTTCTGTCTGAAAGTTTCACTAAATAAACCCAGCTTGAGCATTCAGATCATTAAAAAGTTGGATAAGTTGGTCCTACCAGAGAGGATTTCTCTCTGATAATGAACCTCATGACAGACCTCCTTTGCAGGCACCTGGTCCTAAACTTTGTCAGTGTCCCTCCAGTGAAGGCACCAGGGAAACTGGGAACACGTGTGAACTTTTAACAGAAATTCAGGTGCTTAGAAATAAATCTTTTGCTACCAAGAAAATACAAGCAGAATTATTTATGAGAGCTATTTTTATATCATAAAAGGAATGATAAATAGATGTTTTGTATACATAAAGCATTTTCAAGCAGGGTTTTCCCAATTCACCAAGAGAAGGAATAGAAAACTCATTCTTCCTGGGATGTAATTGTACATTGCAGTATTTTTTTCCTGAGGTATAATATATTCTATGATTGTTCCACAGGTTTTAAAAGCAGACAGAAGAACATCTTGGCTGTAGTATTTTGACATATTATGGCAGATTGCAGTTGTTTTTTCTATGCAAGAAGCATGTGAAAAATGTTTCTCTATTTTTAATTGTTTAGAGTAAAAATGCACACAGTATTAATTACCTCTGACCACAAGCTGTACTGAAGGTGGGTCTGGGAGGGATAGGAGACATTTGACTTCTGGCAGAACTTGCCAATATTATTGCAATATAAGCAATTAATCTTTGTCAACAATTAGTATGACAGACAAAATTGGCTTAAGTGATTGATCTACTCTCCCAGTGACACAACAGCTGATGAACCTGGCCGTATAGGTTATAAAGTCAAAATGAAAATGATAATGAATAGCATTATGCATATTTATACAAAGTCAGAGGATGGGGAAAAATCAATTTGTATATCAAATTCTCTTATTCTTAAGAATGGTTGTTTTGACAAAAAGAAGTGAAAAGGGACATATTAAATACCTTGGGAATTTAACCTCTTCCTAGCTTTATCACAGAATGATGTTAACAGGAGTAATCGGGACATTTGCATTTAAAAAAATAAAAGCTGATTTTTCTCCCAGTGAAACAGTATATTTGCAGCTGAAATGCAGCTGTGTGAGAACCACAGTGAGGAATAATGGTTTGAAAAGGACGAAAAAAAATCTGGTAAAATTATTTTGTATAAGAACTTGTTATGCATACGTGACATAAAACTTCTGCTTCTTGGAAGTATTAATCCACTACTAATCCATACCTCCACACTCCAGAACCTGGTCAGCCTCTTATTGCCCTCCAGCCTGTAGTGGGGTGAAACTGAAATATGTGTGAGGCTTTCACAAGAAAACAGTCCAGGCCTTGATGACTGTGATTAACCTGTTGCAGTTTGGGGTCTCTGCAGGCTCTGGTGGCCTGGATTAAAAGGGATGGTACGATCACCACATTCTGGGTGTGTGATTCGGGCTAAGGACGACGCTGTTCCAACGTGGAAGACGTTCCAAAAGCGTTTATTCTCATAAGCATACAGTTTATATACTCTTGGGGTCTTATCGCTACGTCAGAGGGGTCTGGTTACCTTATAAGGTTAGTAGAGGAATGGAAAAATACTGGCATTCGGTTAGGGGAAGGGGTTTGCATTCCGAGGGTGATCTCTTATCTTGAGGAGGCAGGAGGAGGTTTTTCTGTGCCCTTTTCCCGTTACAATCGCGAGATCTTCCGAGTGCCTGTCCCTGCCTGACCACATTAACCTTAGTTTATTTTATAGGGAGAATGAAAAAAATAAAAATTCCAGAAGCAGCACTACAAATGAAGTTTAAAAGTCAAATCATTGATATGGCCTTGGATTTTGTGATCAATTCAGATACTTGTATTGCATGAAGAGTACTTTTTAATGTCTAGTTTATAAGTTTATATAAGTCTTTGTGCTTGTTTACTTCTGTGTCTAAAATGGTAACCCCCCTCTGATGATTACACCCTATGCTTATCAAAGGTAACTAGTTGCAAAAGACACAGTACCTCTGTGAAGTTTTAATCTAGTGGGAATACACAGTGGCACTAATATAAGTGAGAAGCTTTGAGCTGCTCACTGTATTCAGAAGTTTCATCACTTGTCATGGGAGACTTACAGCATCTTGCTTCCTCTAATGTCAGGGTAGGTAAGGCTGCAGTTATGCTGGAAGTATTTGCTGCGAGTGTTAGAGATTTTCTCAGTATTTTTACTCTCTGAGTAGAAAAGGAATACAGACTTCAGAAGACTTCACATAATTGACTGTGATCTCCCATTTCATCCCATTTTATGTGTAATCCACTTTCAGTCAAAATTAAACACCCTTTTAAAGCTCTTTTAAAGTCCTTGCAGACTTCAGTTTGTATTCCAGAGATACTATGTATAAATTTATTTTACATAACTGTATTTTCTCAAGCAATACAAAGCACTCAAGATGCAGATCACGACACTGCACTGCTCGGTGTGCTTACATATTCTAAGATCAGAGAGCAGGCTGTCAGAGCAGTTAGCAAGTGTACTTCTTCAATTCAGCATTTCTAGAATTTTTCTCTAACATTTATCACCTCTCAAGCACAACCAGGAAGGAAATTATCTTGTCAGGGTTAGTTTTGCTCTCTAGAGGCTTGTAAGTTTCCAGTGTTTTGCTTTTTCACAATGTAAATCATGCTGCCCTTGCCTTTTACTAACTCAATTTTAGCAGAATTGGAAATTAAATTCAGTTTGATATGCATTTATGTACAGCAGCAATTAAGTTCTCTCTCAATGACTTCTAACACTAGATCCTGTTTTTTTCAATTGCCACTGTAATTAGTGTCCTGCTTTCTTTAGTATTTTGGCCACTACTTGTAGGTAGCCAAATATTTTTCTTTGAATGCAGGGAGGAATTAAAAGGGTAGAAAACAAAGATATAAAGTACTGTAATTTCATCTTGGTGAAAAGCAAACCCTGGAGTATGCTCTAAGAGGTCTAAATTGCTCAGTAACTGCTGTTTGTCTGAATTATTTGAATGGAACAGAGGCCTAAAAATTACTTCTTAGGTAAGGTTACTGACCAGGACAGCTAAAATAGCCTGTTAAAGGACTCCTGGATGGGGAATCAAGAGCTAGAATACATTCCTTTCAGCTATTAAAGTCTGAATGGGCAGCAGCTTAACATAGCTCTGAAAACAGGGAAGAAAAAAAGATTAGGTAAAATATATTGTATGTACTTAAGAAATATGCTTTCTCATTGAGGAGGCAAATAAATTAGGGCTAAGGCTACCAAAGATAATGTGCTTCAGTTAAAAAAAAATCAAAACAAAACAAAACAAAAAAAACTCCCCATGAAAATAACAAACAACTAGAAGTTGTAAAACTTAAGGAAGAAACATGGGCCCTCATGCCTGCAAACAGCTCGGTTTCCATATGATCTCATTTCGTTAGTCAGGAATTAGGATGTTTCCATACCTTGTTTCACTTTGGTTTGGAAGGGCAAAAATTGTTTTTCTGGTGGCTTTCTACTGGTTCTGCAATGGCAAAGGGAAAATGAAGCAAAGGAAAAGCCTTTGTATTGAGTTTATTGCATTTTGAAACATCCAATTCTGTGTCACTGTTTTAATTCCTCCCTGAGATCCATGCAAGCTCTTGAGTAGATCTTCTCCCCCTGTATACCTCAAGGTAAAAGAAAATTGCAGAGAGGAGTTTCCTGGTACTGACATCCTTTATGTGGGAAGGGGTACTGTAGATCTAGTCTGAATATGACACCATTCTTCTGAAGTAAAAAGAGTCAAAAGGTTATTACTAAGTTAACTACTTTATCACCTTTCTTAAAGGGAACATTTCTTTCTGTCCTCCAGCAATTATTTCTTTGCTGAGTTTGAGCATTTTTAACATATAAGGGGCATTGACTGTATTGGTAGGTCAGTGTCCTCAAGCAGAAATGCTTTTGAAAGGCCGGCTTCTCCTGAATCAGGACAGAAATGGTCTTTGTCATGCCCTTGTCAGTCACTTCAAGACCTATCATTTCTTTCTACTGGCCTCCTGAGCACTGAACATGCCAGAGCCCAGTTATTATGCTTTTAATAAGACATATAGCCATGATTGGTTCCATCATTATAATCTGGTCATGAAGTTCAACAAATCTTCTATCATAAGGGTATGAGTTAAGGAATACTGTGAAAGGTGTACTTTTAAAAGCTCCTCTTTTTCTCATGCTGGAGGGTGTAACAGAATCACTAATTTCAAGACCTAAATGGATGAAATTTGTTTAAGTGTTAACAGACAAAATAGTATTTGTTCTTATTTGTTTTTAGAACCTTAAGATTTTAGATGTAACCTTTTCAGTCATTTTTACATGATCAAAGTATTCTAGTCTTCTGTTTGCTTGCTGATCTTACATGAAAGCTAAATAAAATATGGATTAGTGTTTTGGACAATAGCCTAAAGGACTTGGGTACATGCATCAGATTTTCTCTGACCTTAGACTTCTTAATCTTTCCCAGGCCTTTGTTCTTCACTTGTAAAATAAGGATTTGATGAGTTTCTGCCTCACACAAGTAAGGTCTGTGAAATGCCTCAATATTAAAATCTCCATGGCTGATACTACTTTACCTAAGTAAACAGCAAACAGTCATTACTCTGGTAGCTGAAGCTTTAAGAAAAACACCATATGTTTTGAGACTCACAATAACACTATGAAAAGTGGCAGGATGACAGTACTGGCTGTGTTTGCACATCTTCAGGACAGGCTCCCTGGAGGAAGCCCACACAATCTTTTAGAGTGTCCTGAAAAAAAAGATGCAAGAAATGAGGAACCCCCAGACATTTAAGTATAGTTGTTCATGAAGAAAAAAAAATTATTGCTTTAGTTCAAGGCTTTTTCTGAGAAAGAAATTAATACACTACATGAAAAAAAAAAAAAAAAAAAAAAAAAAAAAAAAAAAAAAAAAAGCAATGGGGCATTTATTTCAGATGTTCCTGTTGGGGCTTTCCATGAAGTGAACATTAAGACAATCATGTTGGCTAGTTTGTCTATATTTTTGCTCACACCAACATGCTAGGATCCTGAAATGAGAAAGGATCAGTATTTTCCAACTTAGTAAATGAGAAAAGTGCCTGGAAATACGAATTTGTATTGTAGTTAGTGAGGGCTTGGGAGTTGAAATGTGTTTTTAAAGTTTTTAAAGTGAGCATAGTACTGTTCTCTTTTAATCTTTCGTTCTTTTTTCTGGGTCACAGCTTAAAATCCATCCTTTCTCTCTATTGCATCTTTTTTCCTGTGACCTTGCTCTCATCCCAGCAAGTGATAAGGCTTGATGGGAACCTAGAGATTCCAGTTGCAAGCCAAAACGTTTTCTTTTGCTTCTCTGGTGACTCTAGGCTGTGTCTCCCTGCATCCTCCCTCTCTCCCCCACCCAGACAGTCATTTCCCACATGCCATGCCTGTTTCTCTTGAATTGTCCTATAGGCACTCCAGCAATTTTCCCGGGATGCACATGCACAGGGGATCAGAGCTGTCTTTCTTCTTTCCAGTGTTTCCCTCACTTGCTGCCCTGTCCATTCCAAGCCACAAGGCAGTCTGGATTCCCAGTGCTCACCCCATATCCTTCCTTATATGGTAACTCAAAATAAGCAGCAAATAGCTCCCCCTAGTAAATCAGAAGACCCAATAAGAAATGTTTTGTTTTTTGCTTCCACACATCAGCCTAGCTTATTGAAGGCAAACAGAAAACCAAGAAATTGTTTAAAGCTCCCTCACATTTTTTTTCCTAATATTTTTCTGTGTTCCTTAGAAAATTAGAACATGCACTGTGATGTGGGGAATAACATGTATTTTTGAGGGTAAAATCAAGAAATGTCATTCTGAAGGTTGGGTTGGTTTAATTTTCTTTTACTACTCTCCAGGCAATATTAATCATATTTCCCCAGTAACCAGGAGATGTATTCATTAAAAACAACAAATGAAAGGAAAGAAGGATGGAAAGCAGTATTTAGTTAAACTCTTATGTATTTATGCTCTTTTCAAGCTTTCTTAATAGTCATTAATTTTCATTAAATGACACAAATGTGGATGATTCTTTCAGTTAATGAGTTGTACTTATAAGAAGAGAATAGAGTCACTGAAATTTTGATCAGTCTGACTACTTGGGCAGAAACTCAGTGTATTGGATCTCAGAACCTCTTGTTCTTGTTGAATACACAAGACATAGTGTAGCTAAAACTAAACAAAAACTAATGTGAACTGAAAATCCTTGGATGTCTTCAACTCATGACTCCCTGGAACTCTGACAAAAGAGTGGGAAGCTAACACAAATGCAAAACAGTAACAGGGTGACTCTGTAGACCAGTGTCATGACTTTAATCTCTCCCTGGAAGGGAGACCCTTGAATGAAAAGAGACAATCAACTTGAAGTCTGTCCAGGTTTAGAAAAGTCAGGTATCTGCCAGCAAAAGTTGGATTTTCCCTTGGAATAAAGAATGTAAACCCCCTTCCCCAAAATATTATAATTTTGCAATTAGGGGCTTTCAAACAAAGGTTTGGGAATAGGATTAACTGTTCTTTACTAGGAGTATTAAAAATACAAATGTAGTAGTACAGAAAGCCAAGCAAACAAAACAAACAAAAACCCTAGAAAACCTTGACAGGGTCAGGGAAGTGACATGACACCCTGTTGGTCAGTATTGTTAGAAGCAGTCCAGATGAATCCTCCTGGAGTAACAGATGCAGTTCTGTGGAGTAGAGATGGTCCTGTAGAAAGTCCAGTGGTGGTGAGATGGGTTCAGTCTTCCTCCAGGAATCCAGTGGAAAACCAGAATGTCCTGGTGTTCCTGAGTCTCAGTTTCATCCAGGTAGGAATGCCAGCCCCCCACCCCGGCCCCCACTGGGTGGAGCATCTCACAATGGGATGATGTCATGTGTCATGTCACTGGTGAGCCTTAATGACCCATTAGCAGCAGATGTCTCCCTGGAGGGAGGATGGGTGGTGAAAGAGATAAGAAACACTGCCTCACCAGGTTTTAACAGCTGGGCTATTATCAGAAAGCATCTGCTCCCCTCCCCTCTGGAGTTACAGAGATAAAGAAAAAAAAAAATTTCCCCAACTGCTTTCATAGATGAAATAGAAAACACATTTTTGGTTCCATAACCCAGCACAAAGCCTATGAGTACAGCATGGATTCATGGAAGAACTGATATGCCCAATGTTTCACATTTGCTTTTTAATGCTTACAGACTTCCTTTTTAAAAACTAGGCTTCTCTGAGTAAGCTGCTAAGATTTTGTGGGTTTTCTTCAGCAAATATTCAACTCATTAATGAATAAAGGTCATGCAACCCCTCACTTTAAACTGTTAACCTGGTTGTTCACTTTCTAATACAGTAATTATTGAATATATTTGTCTAAACATAAATTCCATTAGGACTGAGATAATTTTTCCAAGTGAAAGCTCTCCTATTAGGTTCAAAAAAGATATGTCAATAGTACAGAAAGTTGGGGTCATTACAGTGGGCAAGTTCTGTGATAGTGATGAAATACCAGTACCAAAAATCAGGTATTACCAAAATGTTAATTGCACTTGTCATTGTAATCAGGCCAATGATCCTTAATTAGGAACCAGCTTGCATGATTTAATTACAAAACTTTGTTAAGGTTATGCTGTTGGGGATATGACTGTATATCATCAGATAAAGGTCTAACTCCCATACACTTCAATTTGTTTGACAATTTTTTACTCAGTATGTGTTTACTTATATGATGCAGATGGTAAAGACTGACTAATGTAGAAGTTGATAGCAGTGTAGTATTAAAAGTCATTCAAAAAACAAAGCAAAAAGAAAAACTTAACCCTAAAAATGTCATGCAGATTTAGAAAAAAAAAAAAAAAATCAAAACTTGGGCTGTATCAATGACTTAGGAAGACTGGAAATAAAGCAAAATGAGAGAGGGTTAAGAAGAAAAGAAGGAAAATTTATTCAGTTATATTATTGGTTTGGTAACTACAAGCAAAAAAGTTAAGTCACACCTTATCATTCTAAGGAATGCTGAAAATACACGGGACAGTAAGTATTGCACTGCTCATGTAAAAATGAAGCAGTTTCTTCAGAACTAAAGTTTCACCTTTGTCATTTACAGGATGTATCAAGAGCCAAAATTAACCCAAGACAACCTTGTATAGATGAGGAGAAAAAAATAAAACATCAGATATTTGATTTTCCCTGCAAGTGGAAGATGACTAATGACCTCATGACTCCTACTTTACAGTTTCAGAGATGTCACTGTAATAGCTCAATTTCTGTTCACCTTTGCCAACAGGGTTTGTCATCCAAAGCAGCTATCTGAAAAAAAAATGTGGTGAGTATGGATGCTCTTTATAAGGTTCCTGTATAAACAGTTCAGTTGCTTAAAAGTTCATATATACCATTTCAGCATGAGCTAGTAAAACAATATCAAAGTCTAGGAGTCATAAGACCCAGGGTCAAAGATGTCTTAAGTGATAGCTATTATTTCTTTGGTGGAGATGGCTTGTCTCATGACCTTGACACCTGTATGTCATTTGAAACACTGGCCTCCTTCAAGACTGCCAGTAAATGGATTTGTGCTTATCACAAGCTGAAACATAAGAATTTCTGCATAGTGGTGATATAAGTGGTGATAGCACGGGCCTGTCAACCACCTTTAATGCTGGTGCCTCTATGAGGTTTAAGCCTGTTGTGAGAATCACTGTCCAAATGAGATTTGTTCAAAAGCACTCCATTCTATCAAATGCTATGGGGAAAAAAAAAGGATGTGTGTATTTTTCTGGCACTTCTTCTGTAACCAGGGAAGAGCAAAGGCTTCTTACCTGCCACATAAAGTAACATCAGCAGGATTATTTTCCAAAAGAATTTATACCTTTCCAAAAATAACAGTTCATCTCTAAGGAAGCAAAATATTCAGAGTTCATCCTATGAGAAAAAAAATAAATTAAAAAAGAGATAAGCCCTCGATTTCTAGAATGGGACTTAAGATAGGACCTTGTAGATGAAAATAAAATAACTGTTCTATGAGATCATACTTTGAGTTGCTGCATCCTGACAAGAGAGGCCACTTTCACCACTGTACCTTCTCCGTGACAGCTGAATAAAATTTGTTTATCTTGCTTTATAGAGAGTAGCAAAAGTTAATTCTTTGATGTGACTTCCTAAGGGAAGTACTTCAAAACCTATGTCCTTTTGCAGTATTTCCTACTTGAGAACAAACATGTAGCAGGGTCAGCAGATTATGCCATACATTCTTGCTTCAATCAATATACAAAATATCTTTCTGACAGTTTAGAAACACACCAGCTGCAGAGCCAGGCTGGCCACACCAAACTCACAGAGCCAAAACTTAAAATATCTCTGTAGGTAATGTGATCCACAAACTGTGGGTAAAGGCGAAACTTCAACCTTGAAGGCAGGCCTACATGAAATCGGAACAGGAAGACATGCGAGGCCCCACAGAAATCAATTCTTGATCCTTCTCACATCTGGATTTATTTTGCAAATGCATGTTCTGTCAGTAGAGTGCTTTGAAAAAGAAGAACAGGGGTTCACTAAAGAAAATGGTAGCCACAGCAGATCCACTTGACAAGCCACACTATATCACTGATGAGGTATTTACTTTGCCTTTGTACAGTTTTCTAGAGACAGTACTTTTGGGAAGGAGAACACAGTGCTGTGAAGGATTTCCATATTCTGCAACTTTGCCAAGAACAGAGAGGCTTTTGAAGATATCTTGATTTTACAATACCTGTAATGAATCCACACCCACTTAGCCGTTAAAACAAGCTGTCTGCCATTCATTTACTTTCGTTGACTGAAAGACAGAGGAAAGAAAGTATACCTTGTGCAGGTTCTACAATTTAAAGTCTACAATTACTGAGTTTCCATTTTCTTACTACTTTTTTTAACACAAAGGAGTTACACAGAGTGTATAATAATGCTATGTAATAGAAAAGGTAGAAATAAAATTTTTCCTTACTCATATTGAAAAGTATGATTAGCAATAAGTGATGGACAGTATCATTCTTTATTTGTCACTGATGTTCCAATTATCAAAGGACAAGTGAGAAAACTCTATGCCTTGATTTCAAGTTAAGGAATTTATTTTAAACATGGACTATAAGAAAAGGGGCTAAGCCTTGCTTGAAATAAAGTGTAAGTGGAGGCTTTCTGTGGCTGCATGTACATTTAAATTTATGAAAATATTTGTCTGTGATCATAGTCAATTGGGAAAGGAACCAGGGTTGTCTGCAAATAATTTATAGCAGGATCTCACAGACTGCAAGGAAAGAAAATTTCTTGACTATATAAGCAGCATTAAGTAGCTGTAGGTTATGTCCTGTGGAAAAGAAAGAAAGCCCAAACCTTAGTATAAACTAGTTTATTGATTTTATTTTCTCCTTCAAATTTTCCTCATTAACTGAGATATTTGCAAGGAAAAGTTGTTTGTGCACTTGAAATTTGTCTGGGCCAGTTATGAATAGCAAGACAGATATCTAAGATCTCCTACTTTTTTTT
>WEIU01021446.1:9051-27978 GCA_013389925.1 Aegithalos caudatus
CTTGCAACACTAAGGATTGGGGGGGGGGGTTGGGATAGATTTCCTAGGTAGGCAGTAAGCTTCATTGTAGACCTCTTTCAGGATGTTATCTAAACTTCTGTCAAGAATGACATATTCATTCTTGATCCTGCCTTAAGACAGGAGGTTGGACCAGATAATATACTGAAGTCCCTCCCAGACATATTTTTTTTCTATGATTCTACACTTTTGTGATTGTGGCTGGTAATTTATTGTTTGATATTCCTTTGTTCCAGTTTTGCCAGCTTAAACTTATTCAGATCTGAAACAAGGGGATGAAATTCCTCCAACCCAGTCCAACTTGCCCAAGGCTGGTTCAACAATTTGAATTTTTATTTAATTCCCTGCCAACAGCCTTAGCAGAAACAGATTTTTTTATAGGGTGCACACAAATCTTGGGGAATTAAGAAGTTTAGTAAAATCTTTATATGCCTACTTAAATCTACCCTTTCTTATCCTTTCACCTGTTTTTTATTTCCTCTCTCTCCCATTCTCAGTTCCAGAAAACACGCAACTGGCCACCTCCAGGAACTACATGTTTATTTTGTCCAGGTAAAACATATTTAACTGCATCTGAGACTAGCTTGCACTCTTGGTTCCTCTGTGCTTAGTGCTGCCAGCTCTAGATCCTTAGTAGATTCTTTAAAGATACAACATGACTGAAACACTGAGGAATCACAGTCCCAGAGAGGTTTTGAGGATTTTCTGTTTGGTTGGTTTTAGCGGGGCTTTTCGTTTTTTGGGTTGTTTTGTTTTGTTTGTTCTGTTTAGGTTTTCCCTAGAGAAGAAATAAGGGTAAGTTAACTGAAATGGAATATGAAAAATAAGGGAACTAAGCATTTCAAATGAGGAGCAAACTGTACAACCAACTGTACATACAGTATCAGGCACTGAAAGCCAATAAAATAAGATAGGCTATTGAAAAGACCAATACATATAAAGTAACACAAAAGGCAGAGTTTCTTGATCAGAATCTGAAAGGTATTCATTTGACAAGGTGAAATCCTTGAAAGGCTCAAGGCCTACCTCTTTTCTAGCTGCCACAGCAATGAGGGCCATGATCCAATCCCTCAAGTCGAGAGATAATGAAGAGAGCACTAACCAAAGCATCAAACTCTTCCTACCCATGTGGTCCTATTTTGTTAATTTGAATTCTCTAAATATTCCTTAATTACAGACATCCCATTTAGTCTTTATTAAAATGTTTTGATGTATTTATGTTTGCTGTTGCAGGCCTAGATATCTTTTCTTTAACATTTATGCTCACGGTCTGGCTTCTAAAAGCTGTCCAACCAACACTTCCAGTCTGCATTTCTAACAGCACAGCAGAACTGTACGTAAGTCCAGACATGCTTAGAGGAGCTTTTATCTGGTTAAAAATGTACTCCTGAATAAAGGTCTAAGACTAAGCTCTCCTTATTTGAATAAAAGAGCCATTTCAGTGCATTTTCAAAAAAAAAAAAAAGTACTTTTCTGAGCCATCTGCAACTGGGCAGCTAGATTCACAAAGGAACCATGAAGATGATGAGCAGTGGTTTATGAAAAAGAACAGCAACCTTCACACACATGCAAATTTGGAAAAATACATTCCAAGAAAGAGTTTGATCACTTTTTACAGACAGTGGTCACTCTACTCTCGAAAGTAACTCAAATATTGAGAACTGAACAGTTCAGGCCTCCTGAATATTAATTGTCATATGGCAGTCATAGCTGTGCTGCCAGCTCCTCATCCCAGTATATCTGGAACTGTGACTACTCCAGCATTTAAGATGTGAACATGTAGCATTTTTCCCAGGCTGTATACACCCTGACAGCTTCACTGGCTATGGTTCCTGTTTAAAAAAGAAAATGAGAGAGGTTTTGAGCTGGAGCCCTGCCTTTTTGTCCTCATATAGTTGTATGTTCCCTGTTTTTGTCAGCTAAGCAGCCCAGCTGTAGGCTTTTGCAATACTAATCACTACCCACACACTACCCAAAGAACAACATCCTTGTTCCCACCCCTTCCCTGAAATAACAGGCTAAGGAAAAACATTGCAGACAACCAGGCATTTTTTTTTTTTTTTCAAAATAGGCTTCCTTGTGAGGTTTCCATCATTATGTGGTTTTGGCTGGCTCAGAAAGACCACGCAAAGGGAAGTGCCTCTCTTGCAATTTTAGGTCCAATGCAAGAGACAGCAAAAATAGAAGAAGAAATTAGCTTTAAAAAAAAAAAAAAAAAAGTGTATGTTTTCTTTTCCAGGACTCAAATACAGTTTTAAATAGCAGAACTATATATTAACTTTATTAATTTTGTTTTGGATTCACTGAATGATAAACTGCAGGTAGGACAATTAAAAGAAGGTGGCAGGGGATTGATAATATGTACAGTTAAGGGATGGTGTCAAGGAATTGCTAATACAAAGTTTAAAATAATTACCTTTGTGTCTTCACATTATATTCCAGTTGAAGAGGAAATTTAATTTTGTAGTTACACATATTATTTGTATTACTATAATTTATTTTCATTATGTGTGGCTTACCATGAAAACCAGCAAGAGTTGTCCAGTAAATCTGATGTTGAGTCCTCACCTCTGTCCCTTGCATATCTGTGCCTTGGCCTTTCTGTTGATGGGTGGTATCTAGTAACCATGGTCAGTTATGTGTAACCATGTGTTCAATCTCCCTCTCAAGGATCCTGCCTCCAGCCCTCACACATGAGGAGAGTGGACTTAGACCCATTAGTTTGTCCCATCTGCTCCCAGAGAATACCAGAATCTGATAGATTCTTTAATGATTTACAGGCAAATCATACCTTTTTATGATGTGAATTATTTTTGACACTGAACTAAATATTCAGGTAAATTGCTGTAATAATAAGATCCCTAGGAATTTTATGATTAAGGTTAATTGTTAGAGCCACGTGCTGAGGTATGTAACACAGGAGAATTTAATTTTATTTGTTATAGTGAAGTTGCACAAGAGTGATAAGTTCCAGTTTGAGCTCTCATTTATCATCATTCAAGAATGTTATATAATTGCTCTGACCTTACTCTGGGACCCAGTGTTCTCAGTATTTTTGATAGAACTTAAACAATAAACAGAAATTGTTCTTCCCACTCAAACCTTACAAAACATTGGTGTTCTGTGAATTTTAGAAGGCATAAACAACAAACCCAAGGAAAAGTAGGCCCTCATGTTTCACTGACAATTTTACTTTTTGAGTAATTACTTGGAAAGCAAGGTCTTGCACAAATGTTCCTGTGAAGATTTCCACAGTCATAAGCAGGTAAATGTACATATAGTGGCTTTGTTCTATGTATTACTTTTTAGAGAATTAAAAAAATACCTTCAAACTGATCTCTAAACTCAGTGGTCAAGAACATATTACCTTTGTTTTAATGATTAAAACCAACTTCTAATTAAAAGTGTTCATCACTGCTTGTTTTGATCAGTAATAAATTTTCTAGAGACTAGTTAAATCTGGTTTAACACATAAAAGTTTTCATCTGCATGTACACCGTATGGAGCACTCTTTTTATAGTTTAAAGATCGGGACTTTAAGGGAGAAAATATTATATTCTCACAAGATCTACAGTTAGAAAATCATAAAATTAAACTTTTTTTTTAAATGAAGAATTACCCTCAGACTATAGCAAAAATGTAGCTCACATGAGGTCAAGTACCATATTTGTACCATACCATATATATAAAATGTAATGAAATCTTAGTTAATAACCTAAAATGTTATCTTTTTTTCAAGATTAGGAACACTACCACCAATTCTCAAAAGTTTAAAGTAATTTCTTTAAGAAAACCCTCTAAAATAAAATCATTTTAAGGCTCATGGAAACATGACAGAATTTATTTCACTGTATTATTTTACATTATTTTACATTATTTTACATGGGCATGGAGAAAAATACAAAATGTAACAATAAGAAGTTAAGGACTTAAGGACTGAAGACAGGAGGCAAAGACAACCTAAGCAGGTTTGTTTTAAAAGCTGTAATACATATGTTCTTTATTTTCATTATGATGCCATATTTCTGTAAAATAGCACAGTCAATTTTTTTCAGTATTATGGGAGTTAAAATTCGCTGATTCTATTCAGAAGTTATGAAACAATTCAAACCCTTTCTGATAAAATTTTCTGTTTAAATCAAAGATGAAAATACTTTGGAAATAGAATTTTAGTCTAGTAAGTCTGTTAACTTGTAGTTCAGTTCTCTAATGTTTGGGGGTTTTTTAATACTGAAATATTCACACTTTCAACTTAACTTTTCCTTTACAGAAGAATGTGCATTATTTCCTGTTAAGTGCTTCAGTTGTGACCAAAATACTGTAGATGGCACTGCAGAGCATATGAGCAATTTCTTTTTTTAATACTGAAGTCACTTCTTCATTGCTAACATTACTGCACTGTAGGTAAAGGCATGAATACAAAACCTTTCCTGAAATTTCAAGATCTTTTAAAAGATCATTTCAGAATGCAGTTAATTAGATCAAATCAGGCAAAATGTACTATGAAACAGAGGTGATTAAAAGTTTTGTAAAATCAAAGGTGGTCTTCTTTCTGATGTTCACAGTGTTGACTTTTTTCGCTGTTCAGCATTAACACTGCTTGTATAATGATTTTGCTGTTGTTAATAAAATGATACCAGCTTTTGGACTGCAGATCAAAAGGGGTTACTGTGAGTCTGTGAATGTTTCTGTCCAGATTAAAAGGCAAAAGATGCAGTCTGTACAGTCATTTCAAAACAGTCATTCAGGAAATTCCATTGTGAGTTCAATATTTTCTAACATCCTAGTTTCTGAATGTATAACACACAGAAAAATGTGACTTCAAACTAGTTATGGATGTTTGTGCTTCTCTGAAATGCGAGATGCACAACATATCAGGTCTAAGTGAAAAGCTTGGCTGATGTCCAAGGTGAGGGCTCAGACTGAGCTAATCAACATGCTCAAGTGTCAGGACCAGGGTTTCATCAGTGGTTGTACAAACTACTTTGCTTTTTCTTCACATGGAAGTGGCCAAGAATATCATATACAAACGCCTTGTGTAAGGTCATGACTTGTTCCATTTTCTGTATTTTCACTCTTCTTCTGGACATTTTACCAGCAGTAAGCTGTGTAAGAGTTGGCTACATTCAAGGGTACTTCCCTTCTCAAGTTTTAAGCACTAATAATATGTACAAAGCAAATATGAGTCTAGGGCCAGAGAAGATGCACGAATTTATCGATTTTATAATGTGATATCCAAAAGAGATAGTAGCAGTATTTTAGATTTTTAGAAGACTAGTGGAAAGTAATGAATGAGGTGCCATAACTTCTACATCATACAACACTGAGTCCAAATTAAAAAAATGCCATCAAATTGAAATTTTGTTACGTGCATGGACATCATTCTAAATCTGAAATACTTCATGGTCTTGAGAGTCAGCCCCACATTAATTACATAAGCTCAATTTGTATAGCTTTTCAAAGAGAAATTGCATGGTAGTTTTGATCATTTTGCAAGTATATATAGGAGAGAAGGTTTCTGATGGTAGGATTTTTGATATGGAAGACAAAAGGATAATGAACTACAGCAGCATATCAAGCAAGAACTAGGCAAATTAAAACCAGCCACCAAGTGATAATTAAAAAAAAAACAAAAAAAAAACAAAAAAAACCCAAAAAAACAAAACAAAACAAAAAAAAACAAAACAAAAAAAAAAAAAAAAAAAAAAAAAAAAAAAAAAAAAAAAAAAAAAAAAAAAAAAAAAAAAAAAAAAAAAAAAAAAAAAAAAAAAAAAGAAAACAAACACCACCACCAAAAAACCTGCCAAAGATGTTGCAGGTAGTTTGAAAACTAATCACTGAAGTAACCTGCAAACAGGGGAGCTGATGACCCATAACCTTAAAACTTTAGGACTAGATATTTTTAGACCTATGTTCTGACTCAATCACAAAGTTCCAAATTCAAAGCAAAATTTTTCAAATAATATACTATAGCTTCTGTTACAAAGACCAGCTAGATGATCATAAAGATCCTCTGCTGTCATAAAAAATGTTTTTCTATTGCTGATAAAAAAATCTGTACAGTATTTTTTAGTAAAAGAGAAAATTAAGACATTTGAGTTCAAGACACTAAGAATATAGATTCTATATAAAACTATGATTATAATTTATGGTTGAAGAGTAGTTTTTCTTTTCTATTTTCACGCTCTGTCAAATGAAACTTTCTACACATTTTACTAGAAAGAAGATTCCAGATGGAAACAATGAGAAAAAATGCAAAACACCCCCAAACAGGCCCACTTTATGACAAGAAATTGTCTGGTTAGAAACATTTCTGAACCAATCTTTTATGCAAAGCCAAGAGAAAAATCTTCCTCCAAAATGTTATGGTCCTCCTGCCATTTATAATGTCCTATTAAGTTAATGTTTAGCTATTCAGCTGTAGTCAGTGTAAGGTTCTAGTCCATCAAGATTTTGCCAGTTAAAGATTTCTGGCCAGGGTGGTTCATTGTGCCTTCTACTCTGTCTGCTCAGCCAGCATTTTGAGAAATGTTTAAAGCAGTTTTGAGAAATAAGGACACTTCTGGTTTTGCACAGATGGTATGATTGAAGCACCCTTGTTATTTTTAGCCTTTTTTGCAATTACTGTACCCTGACCTCAACACTGTGACCCAGAGAGCCACTGTTTTACATTTAAGTCCCAAGATGAAAGCTGTGCCAAAATTTTACATAATTTTGGTATTCTATTCCAAACCATAGACAAGATCAGAACCTGTTTTGTCCCCAGGAAGTTTTCATTTAAAATTTAGCAAATTTCTGGTCTCATTTACCTACTTGATTTCCTGTATTACAAAAAGATGTTACAAAATATTTTTTTATAAATGGTGAGGATATGGGAGAATTACTTTTCAATATAGTCCAAATTACAGTATTGACTGCTGCACTACATTTTATGGCTTTATAGAATAGTTCTTCATTTCATTCCTTTTAATCAAATAATAAAGTTCTTTTCCAAAAAGATTGGGGAAAGCAAATATCCAATTCCAAATCAAAAGATAAATAGTCACAGACAATGATTCAGTGAGCTTATGTGTCAAAGTACTTGCTAAAAATGAAAGAAGACTTAAGTGAGAGTCTACCATTTGATACACTATATTTGATTACTTCCATGAAATTACCTGTTTCTGACAATTTAATCTCAGAAAAAACATAATCATGTAAAGCAGCCAGCAGGCTGATGGTTGAAATTTTCCCTCTCTCCTCTGGTGAGGACCCATATGATGTACTGCATCCAGTTCTGGGATCCCCAGTATAGAAAGATACAGATCTGCTGGATTGGATCCAGACAAGGGCCACAAAAATGATCAAAGGGCTGGAGCACCTCTCCTATGAAGAAAGGCGGAGAGAGCTGGTTTAGTTCACACTGGAGAAAAGAAGGCCTTGGGGAAATTTTATTGTGGCTTTTTAATATGTAAAAGGAGCTTATAAGTAAGATGGAGACAGAGTTTTTACTTGTAGAGACAGAAAAAGGGGCAACAGTTTTTAACTGAATTAGATATAAGGAAGAAATTAGGATAGGATAGGATAGGATAGGATAGGATAGGATAGGATAGGATAGGATAGGATAGGATAGGATAGGATAGGATAGGATAGGAAAGACATTTTTTATGATGAGGGTGGGGGGACACTGGTGTGGTTGCTACACAACACCCCTGGAAGTGTCCAAGGTCAGGTTGGCTGGGGCTCTGAGTAATCTGATGAAGTCCCTACACATTGCAGGGGCTCGGGCAGATTAGACAAGATGACGTTTAAAGGTTCCCTCCAACCCAAACCATTCTAAAATTCTATGATTTTATGACTCCATTTTTACTATGTTAGAGCAAAATCAATCTAGTCTTTTTTTCAGTAAAAAAAATGTTTTTATTTCTGGGAAAATGCTTTTTTGCAGTTAGTTCATATTTTCTAAGTATGTTGGTGTAAAAAAAAAAGTCCTGTACAAACAGTATTTAGTATCTAGACCTTACTAAGATGTCAGGTCCTCTGTTATGAATTCTTACAGTTCAAATTCTTAGGAAACACAGAGAGTGTATACATTACTTGATAAACATCTCTCTAACAGATGATCACAAAAAAATACATTTCGAATCATTGCTACATGAGTTAGGCTATCCTTCCTCCTCTCTGTTTTTTCTGTCAGAATTTGCATTGATTTACCTTCATTTACTGTTTTTCCTAAAGGCAAAACACCCAGATCCTGCTGAACTCTTAAATGGGCAAAGAAAATATTTTAATTTTTTACTTCAATCTCTAGCTCTTAGGTGAAGCAACGGAAAAATAAATAGAGGGAAGGGGAAAATAGAATCACAGGGGTTATAGGGATGAGGAAGAATAAAGGAAAAATCAACTTATTAAAAGAATGTTTATTAAAATATTGAGAGAACATACTGGTAAAAACAGTTGTTTTATTCAGCAGAAGAAAGAAAATTAATAGCTCAGGTGAAGAGGTGAAGCAAGATTCAAGATGATTCTAGTAGAAGCATTTTGAAAGAGAGTCATTTGTATGATGTTAAGAGAAGAAAAAATAAGCTGTAATACGTGAGGCATGAAAGGAGAAGGCATCCAAGGATCCTTAGATTTTAGAAGCTGAAAGTGTATTCTACTAAATGTGGTAAACACAGATAGAATCTGGATATGCAGGTCATGAAAGAAAACAAAGGTGAAGTCAAAGGTGTCCAGACTCCATGACTCTATACCTGTCATCCAACATTAAAGAATCTAGGGGGAAAAGATTTTAGGAATTTAACTTTAGCCTTACTCATCTTAAACCAAACTGATAATTCCATTCATAATTTCTCAAGGTTTAATAGAACAGAGCTCACTTAGAAAATCCAGGGTACATAAAAATGCATTAGATAACACAGGATCCTAGAGATAAGATATTTTTGTCTCCTCATTGACCTTTTCACTCAGAAATTATGTGAGCAATGCCAGTGTTTTAACCATTCCAACACTAGTTTTTCTAGAAACATGAAAATATCTTTATTTTGTCTGAATTACAAAATACTACTCTGTGCAAAAGGAACAGGCAGCATGTGGCAGACATTATAGAAAACAACCATGTGACACATTTCCCAAAATAAAAACATATGTAATACCCATGTGTCAGTTAAATCAGAAATATAGTTTTACATAATAGCAATCATTCCCCTCTTTTTTTTTCTCCCATTTTTTCATATCATAGCATTGCAAGTCACTGCAATAATTTTTTTACAGAGTAATCTTGGCATTACAATTTTTCTAATTTTTTTTAGCATCGCAGAAGTGATGTCACAAAAAAAAACCATGATCACATGTAAATATTTGTTCACTAAGAAAATTACTCAGAATCAAAGGACGAGCAGTGGGGTATGGAAATAAGGAGACTAAAGGCCCTGAAAGGGTGATATGAGCCTGCCAAAGTTTTTAAAAATCGCCCAAAAATCTTCCAATAAATTTATATATAATTCTACATGATCTGTTATAAAATGTATTTCAATTCAATTTGACCTTTCATCTTGGAAACTAGGTATGATGTCAAGGCAAAATAACCTTTCCTGTTCTGCTGGTTGTTCAATATATCCATTTCCTAGTGGAATTGAGGGTCTTTTTACAAAAGAGAGGTATCATAAAGTTGGATGGGCTCCTCTTAACTAAATAGGTGCCACACATTGTTTTAGGAAATTATGAAGAGTTGTATGTCTTCATACACAGAAAAAAATGCATCTTTTATGAGTAACTTCTTTTAGAATAAGAGGGGGAAAAACAAGAAATGACTGAGAATGAAAACCCGCAGTTCTTTGAACTCTGTCTCTCTTTAATCATCTCCATCTTAAATAAGCAAGGCCACAGCAAGACCACTTCCCACTGCTAGGCAGGATGATTTCTTGCACTTAGAAGGGAGGTGGTTTGTTTCCAAATCAAGAAAAACAAACAGGCACCAGTCATCTGGTGACACGCTCCACACAAGCACACACATGTAATGCAAGCAGAAAGTCAGTCATTTCCACTCCTGCTACTTACATGGAAAACAGCACAGTGCTGGAAAAGTTTAAGCAGTAGGCACAGATACAGAGGAACAATAGGAGTAACAGAGTGGATTTTAGCCCAGAGCAGTTTAGCACATTTACCAAAAGCTCGTCCAAAGAACACAATGGTTCATGTGGTGGGATTAATGCTTACTGACCACAACTATTTTGGTTCAAACTTTAGTTGTGGTCATACACAGAGTACTCTGACAGAGTTCAAGAAGGCATTTATAAATTCAAAGTTGAGTACATGTTCATTTGCTTTCCCAGAGAATACCAGAGTGTTTGTGCCTCTCACGCTTGGGTCCAGGACGAAATCAGACACTGAACAGAAGTCTGCACTGAGTGTGCCCTCACTCCATTGACAGTTCCCACCTGCGTAAGGAATTAAGTAAGGAACATTCCTCTAAGTAGATGCCAGAATGCTTCTACTATATAGCCAAAACATCATGGTGAAGTCCTTACTCAACACTTTTTCTAAAATATCAGCCCTGTGTCAAATGGTTACCTGTTCATTTTACAAAATTATTTCAGTTACTAAACTTTAAAAATGTTTAACTTCATATATTGAACTTAAACTTGTAACTGTTACACAGTTTCTTAGTCCTGCTTAGAAGACCTCTGCACCCCATAGAGTTGACACAAAGATAATCAAAAATATTTTGAAAGATGAGCACTATGAAAACCAGCTTATAGTACACACAGCAATTATTTTGTCCATTCTTGCAGTTTAACAGATAATTGTGCAATGTCCCTGAACTCACCAGCTCCCTCTATTAAAGCCTTATCTTGGTATCGCTAGCTCATAGATGCAGCAGTTCTTTCTAGGCTGATAATTCCTGTCTTATTACAAATGTTTTTTCCATTAAAAATTAAGAGTCTCTTACAATGAGAGTCTTCAAATGGTTTTTAAAAGGCAGTTAGCTGAAATATTAAGTAATGATCTGAAACCTATATATTACTTCCGCAGTGTAACTTTGTTGGCTCCTTTCACTGAAGTTAAAAACACCAGTCAAAGCTATGCTGTGTAAAGGCTTGACTCTTCAGCTGATAGGGCAGCCCTTATTGAATTTTCTATAGTTATGGAGGGGACAAAGACAAAATGAAAGAAACATACCAGAGGGACAGTAGGTCGTTGTCAGTATTGAATTGACAATGAATGCGTACATATGCCATTATGGATTTTTTCTTTCCTGTTAAAATCTACTTGTGTTCAGTAATTTGATCTAAGGAAAGCCAGAGAACATGTTTGTCCATAGTTTTTCTTTATTTTTGTAATTTTTTTCTATTCCTGTTTCTGTGTTAAGACCCTCTTGATTTTCATCTTGACCATCTGCAAACAAAACACATGATGAAGACTTGGAACTAAGTGCTTTTTTTTACTGAAATTTCAGATATTTGTTTATCAAAATGTACCAGGATATGAGGGTTCTGCAAATCCCATATATCCGAAAAAAACCTTTTTGTCTTCCTTGCTAAATATGCAACAAAGACATGTTTTGAAATAATAATAATTTAGTGGAAAGTAGCTGAATACTTACAGTGTTGTATGTTATTGTTAAGGAGTTTTGCTGATTTTCTTTTGTATATAAAATATTTACATAAAATAAAAAATAAAAAAAAAAATTGGGAAAATATTTGGTATATTTTTTCTGGTTAGTCCAAATATCACATTATCCAACCTTTAAACATTGCCTGGGCACACTTTTGAGGCAGTATTAGTAGCCACAATTTAGTCTCCAGCCACCGTTGTTATAGAGCTAGTATTCTACTTTTTAAAAAGGATATTCAAATCTAGGAACAAATTTCTGATGTAATATGGACCTCCTTCGTTGATCCAAGTACTGTGGTCAAATGTCAAGATGAATTCAGATTCAAGAGGAGTCAAGATGAAATTCATAACCTTCATCTGTTAAAAAAGGTCAGTGCAGGATGCTTGTGGCAAACAAGCCACCAGCAACTCAGATGTGATGACAATGCCAAGCTGTCACCTGTGGCTGTCAGAAAGTTTCTGCTGTTTTGGTGGGCAGTCCAAACCCTCAGCTACAGCAGAAATAAGATGGAAAAAGGTACCGAGGATATTATTAGGAAATTTCTCTGGAGACCAGGTGCATATCCACACCATTCTAGTTCCCCTGAGAAAATTTTCTCATCACTCACAGAGGGAAGAATTACTAAGGGACCCTATTTCTTAATTCTCCAAGGTATTTTACAGATGTTCTGGATTAAGCATATGTTGCTCCTAGTGTTAAAAATGTTGAGTACCTGTAAGTTAAGAGGTAGTATCTTAGGCACTGGAAAAATTATAACTTTCCCTAAAAACTAAGACAACAGAAGTAGTAAGGAAATTTCATTGAAACAGAAAAGATTATTGAAAACCTTAAAAGATGCCAAAATATATATGAGTAAATTCTAAGGTACCAAGCAAGAGATAGGTAAAACAGATATCTGAACAGATTAATTCTCTCACTGGGTGAGTTTTTGTCTGTAGGTGTAGATATAATTTACTGACATGATTAGAAAATTTATAAATTATATTTTTATGATTTTTTTATCAAAGAAAGATTATAAATAACTTTATATGTTCTTAAGTAGTGTGTCTGTACACTACTGAAGAATGATTTTGCAAAATTTATATTGTTTTTTCTTAAGATGGGACATAGTCGTTATATGCTAAAACATGACACTTGGAGTTCAAAGCATATTTAAATACTTAATTCAGACCTGCTAGAAAAATTCCCTAGACAAAAACTTCTTCTGATAAAGTCTACACACTTGTTCAGCTGATCTGTAACTAAATTGAGCTCTGGAACTGTCTAAAGTGTTTAATTTTTTTTTTTTTTTTCAGAATATATCAGAATTTTGAGTTGAACACCTCTAATATTCTGGGTTTAATATGCTTCCTGTTAACATAATAAACTAAGTATACGTAGGAAGACAAGTCTGATGTCATAAACATTGGTTCCTAACAGAAAACATGAAAGTTAAAAATCAGAAAATGGAAGAGCAGATTATAGGATGAAAAAAAATCTCAGAGTGTTATTTCAGAACTGCTTTTATGTCACAGAGGGAATATTGTGAATGTGATCTCAGGCTGTCTCAAATGACCATGGAAAGGCAAGGTTGTTCCCTGGAAGCTCGTGGGCGTCCCCAGCAGAGCACAGATCCACCTACAGCCCATAGGAGAGAGGAGTCCTGGAGGTGGCTTACAACACCTGAAACCAGTCTTGCTCACTTGTTGTGTTTGCATGAAGGCATCGTGACCTCACAAGGCAAAAGATAACCTTTCTGGGATGCTTTTAAAAGTTTCTTTCATGGTAGAAGAAAAACTCAACAAAACAGCCAAACAAAAAGCAATAAAAGACAAAGGCCTTCAAATTGATACAGATTCATCTGTAAGAACAGTCAGCTGAATGGTTAGAAGTATTTATAGATGATGTATGTTTCATTTCATAGTTTAATCGATTTTGAATAATTTTTAAAAAACAGCAGTTTAAATGCTGGAGTTGGAAAATCCATATTACTCTTTTGATGACACCAATTAATAATTCAACTGAATTAGTTTCCTCCTAAAAGGACAGCTGCCCTAAGTTATAGCTCATACTCACTGTTTTTTTCCCAGTGATACAACCTAGCATTTGCTGTCAAATTAAAAAAAAAAATAAAAATAAAAACTGCCAAGTAACAAACCTTGAACTATCAAATATACCATACCCACACCTGTGAAGGATTCTAAATGCAGACTGGAACTATTTGTATTTCTCAAGCAACTCATCAGTCTCTTTCTCCCTGACAAAATATTTAACCTGTGTTTTTTTTCTAAAATAGGCAATTAGATAACACAATGTTTTTTCCTCAGGCTGATGCATTATGTACTAAGACACAATTGACCTTCAAGGTATGAGAAACAGCAGAAAACAGCGACAGTTTTTAAGCTGTTGAAATGCTGGGATGAACTCAAATACCAGAAAGGATCCTTTTGACCAGCTATTTGTCTCCTTATGTAGATGGCTGTTATCCTTCCCTTCTACAAGCTGTAAACTGAAAAAAGATATTTTGCATAATAACTAAAGCTAAAGATGTTCAGGAACAGCATAAAATTTATTTTTGCCTCTGACAGTCTTTGAGGTGAGAACTGGACTTCTGTTTTTCTACAGAAAATTTTTAAAATTGTATGTATAAAAAAAGATATGTGATAGAGGCAATGGCTAGGTTTTTTTAAACAGTGCTATTATCTATTTTTAACTGCTTTGTGAACACTTAGAAGACAGATATATTGGTCTCTGTAAGGAATAACACCTAGAGGAGGGGAATCTGGTTGGACACATTTCATTACAGTAGTCCTCTTAATAGACTATTAGTTTTGGGAAATATAATTTTAAGGCTTGTTCTAGGTAATATGTGTTTCCTACAATTAAGAGACATGCAAAGTGGCTGGATTTTGTCTCCAGATGTTCCTTCTCCCTTCCCTCCCCCTGTGAGTGTGGGGCAGACAGCAGCTTGTCTCGTACCTCCCAGCCCTTGCTTGAGAGACGTGGGGGTACAAGTTAAATTTGTTACACCCTGCCTGTGTCTGTCTGTGGGGTGTCTCTCACCAGTGTTGTTGCTTAGGACATGTTTTATCTCTCCTTCCTCTGATGATGCATTATGTGTTGAAATCATTAAAATGTGTATTTACCAAGGATTTTTTCCTCCTCTGTAGATTATTTAATCTCTCTTTGGTGTGTGGGGAAGGGAATGTAGACTTATCATGAACATAATGACCATATTGAAGGATTGATTTACTCTTCAATTTTTTTCTTTGAGCTTCATATAGACAAATAGTGGTTAATTGAACTCACTTGGGAAAAAAATCTTCCTTCTAGGACCTTTAAAATACTATGTGGATTTCAATGCATTTGAGAACATGGATTTTCTGGTATTTATATAAATGTTCCATTGTACATTCATACCTGTGTAGATAAGTAACTTACCGATAACTCTTGGGAGCCCTTTGTAGAAATTAGGCATTAGGTTTAAGGGTTGACATAATCATTATAAAATGGCACTCCTACTGCATCTCATTAGTATAGGCATACCTTGGATGTTGTATCATGCTCAGAAAAAGGAAATTAAATAAAATGTCTCACAAAATCTATCCCATATAACTTTAGTCATTTATTATGAAGTTAAAACCAGTTAATTGGATTGAACCAGGAGTAATGATGTTATCTTTTGTGTAGTTCCCAAATCAGAAAAAAATTCTGATCTCATATTAAAATTAGACTATCACTTATCTAGATTGTCATAATAAGAAGGTTGAAACGTATTACATAACATTTTAATGAATACATTATTATTTTTATGTTTAATAAAATAACTATTTTGTTCTTTGTGTATGTTCTTTCTTATGAGTTCTCTGTTTGAGGGAATAGTGAAGTGTTTTATTTTCACATCAGGGGATGCAGGGTTAAAGCTTTAACTGGTTTTACATACCTTTTGGCAAGCCAAGGCAGGGCCAGGGCAGGATGTGAACAAGATTTTATGAATTGGTGTTTGTAATTGAAAAACAGTAAGGTAAAACAATGTACGAAATGTGGTGATGCTATCTTGTAAGTGGCCTGAAGAAAGACTGGATGTGCACAGAACCATCTATTTTGAGGAACAAAGGAAAAATATTGTAACAAACAATTATTTAGGCAGGAGTTCCATCAGCTGCAAATTAATTAATTTGGACATAAAGACAAATGTCTGATTTTGAGTACTTATTTCCAGTTTTACCTATTGCTTTGTAGCTGCATTTAATTTCAAACCCAGTTTGGAGTATTCAAAGGTCTTATTTGTTCAGAGAGAACCTTCATGATACAAAATGGAAGTGCAATTTTTGGGTTGGACTTCAATTCTTAAGACAGTCACTTCACATAAACATAATAGTTAAAACTTATCCTTGGAACAAGTACCAAATATCATACCTCAAGTCTGGAAATCTATGATGACCCCAAATTTGCATTAAAATCATGATGAATTTAATGTGAATTAATCATAACATTGTGGAAAATAAAAATAAAAGAAATTTTATATTCAGGAGGGTTTTTGTTTGGTTTGGTTTGATGCTTAATTTTGGTTTTGTTTTGGGTTCTTTCCAATAATGGCTTGTTTCAAAGTTGCATAAGCACTTTTATTGTCATAGCTCTCGTGTTGAAAAATTAAACTGTGGAAAATCCACTCAAATACATTCAAATATTAGTCTAGTTTCTTTCAAGCCAACTGCATAGGTGAAGGAAAGAGGAAAAAAATGAAACAAAGGAAATCACTCACTGTCCCCAATTGACAGATGGATGCCCAGCAATTCTCTGAACCTTGGAAGCCAACCCACAACGCCACCCACCATCTTCTGTTTTATTTTAATCATGAAAACCCATGGCATGGAATATCCCTTTGGCCAGTTTGTGTCAAGTGTCCCAGCAGTCACACCTCCACAGTGTACTGCCCACTCCCAGCCTACTTACTGGGGTGTCAGAGTGGGAAAAAGAAAATGTTCTGATGCTGTGTGAGCACAGTTCTATGATAACCAAAACACTGGAGTTTTCCAGAAGTTGTTTGGGGGGAAAAAATACTCTATGGGCTACTGTGAAGAATGTTACCATCCCAGCCATCCTCAAGACAAGGATACAGTTTCATATTATATTCACATAATCTAATATATCTGACTATATGAGAGGACCATAACTTATCATATTCCCCTCTTTAGCTTTCTCAGGCCTAACAACATTTATTCCCAACCTCTTGTTCATATCAGATCTTCCGTCTGTATGAACTTGTTCAGAGCATGTCTCTCTCTCTCTCTGTGTGTGCATGTGCACACGTCTGTGTGGGAATAAACACGTTTGGGTTCTTTTCTTTTTGATTGGTTAGGGGACCTGCATGCGAGACCCAGAGGAAAAAAATATCACCTCTTTCATTGACAATTGACAGCTTTATTGGATAAAGTAAAATGTGAAGCCACACCTTTGGTTGACTTTTTTGAATTGGCTGTCAAAGTGAGATCTGGTAAAGAAGAGTGAGGCGAGTAAGGGAATAAGCTGAAGAAAAATTCTCAGATAGTCAGAACTAGAAGGCAGGTAAAAATGAAAAAAAAAAAAAAATGGAATGATCAAAATTATTTTTTCACAGCAAATTGCTGACAAAGCAGTGATTTGCAGGTTCTAAGGAACCTGTTGTCTGTGGTACACAGAACAGTCTCCAACTGAAAGGATACTAAGTCTGTTTCCTTTACCATTGTATTTAATAAAAGAATGTCTTGGCTAATTCAAGTGTTTTATAAGAAACTCAGAGAATTATTATTCCTGCTTTTAATAATGTATTAAAATTGTTCTCAAGGTATCCAATGTTCAGAAAAAAAAGCATGCAAACTGATGTTTTTTTTATTCTGCGGGGAAAAAAGTTGTTAATAGGTCATAGCACAGGAAATGGAGTAGGAAAAAAAAAGAAGACTGCCAAGTAGAAATAATTAACAGCTGCATGCTGGTTTACAGAAAAAAAAATGAGTGGGTGAGATGGTTAATCTTGGAGGGCTACTGTGAGAATAAAGAGAACAACACAACGAGATAACTGGCTTTCACTGCAGTCCCAAGCTTCTTATGGAACAATTTAGCTTCTTCTTCTTGTAGCTTAAGCAGTGGTGTGGTGCCAACTGATGTATTTTGACATTTGCCTTCCCACACTGCTGGACTCCATTTATATCTCTGTTTCACCAAACCAGGGATCATTTCTCTATAAAACAGTACCTCTTACACTATCTTGGTTTTTAAGAAATATTAAAAAAAAAATATATACACAAAATTTAATATTTAACTTTGTTTAAACACAGAGCAAAATCTGTGCTGTGATAGTTACACTTTTTAAAGTTGATAAGCTTCATTAGGTTATATGGAACCTTGGTTCTACTTCCACTACTGACACTGAAGTATATTGGAAAATTGTCTATTCCAAATGGTGTGGATACCATGTTTTAAAACTTGGACACCTGGGGGGAGAAGCAGACCTCAGATTTAATGATTTAATTAAGGATGTATACTGTAAGGAGCTCCTAAACTAAAAAAAAAATTCAAGTAAATTTCATATATTATAAAATTATTACTGTTTAAAATCTTGTACATTGAGAGACCCACTGGTTGATTCCTCTTCAGAGAAAATTTAAAACAAGCTATTTCAATTCACCATATGGACTTGGACTCATGGGAGAGGGTCTTATGGGTTTCCTTTTTTCCAGAAATGAATGTCTGAGAAATCCAATTCAGCTTTTCTGAGAGATTCTGTCCAATTTGACTGCCATAATAGTATAATTTACTGAGTTAAATGGGCTAATGAAGCTCCTGTCATTTAGGTTAGCACTGAGATAAATAAAAGCTTTCCCCCCAATCTTCTCAGTATCCTCAGTTTTGCTCCATAAAGGAATTGCTTTGGGCTAAGGACTGACTACATCTCAGCATGCCCAGCTGAGGAGTCTTTAGACTTCACCATTTCGCACTGCATGTACCAGTAGGCATCCAGGAGCTTTTAGTATCACACAGTGGGGTTTTTAAAGAGGTGGTGATCCTTGAGTGCAGTAAACTCTCCACCATGTCAGTTCCTGACCTTCCAAGTGGAGAATATCTTTATGTTAGTGCCAGGTGTTTTCCAACAGTTTTTGTCTCACCACAAAATGTGCTGTTTGACAGAAGCAATAATGAATTCTGTTAAAATACAGCTACTTGAATGCAATCAAAACAGTCGTTACATTTTATTAGGCAATGCAAGCTAATTCTTACCAGAACCAGAACTTTGACATTTGAGTCTTGTAACCTTTAGGTTTTCATGATTTTTTTTTTTTTTTTTTTAATATTTT
>WEIU01021450.1:1435-32762 GCA_013389925.1 Aegithalos caudatus
GTGGATGAGTCTTATTAAAAAATAATTTAATCATTCCTTGGCACACAGATCCTGGTGAAAAGCATTCCTTGATCCTGCTGGTGGTCAGCTTAATCCCCTGATTCTGCATCAGGAGCTGCTCTGTGGGTTAGCCAGGCTACCAGAACAGTGAATAAGTGAGCAGATTGTGATGGGAGATTTCAACTTCGTTTGCTTCCTCTGCCATGAGACAAGCACTTTGGTCCACTAGGATTCCAATGTCCCAAATTCTGAAATCTCCTGGGACAGTTACCACAAACAACTTTTATAATTTTCCATGTTTTGGTATTTTTTTTCCCCAAACTGGATCTGTCTGAAATTCCCATGTGTGAGGTGTCCAGTCTTTCAACTTGGAGTTTTTAAGGCAAGTTGCTCTTACTTGGTGTCACAGTTAAAATACAATGTCTGTAAATTTGAAAATAATATTTTTACATGAATCTGACATTACTAGTAATTATATATTTTATATATATGTGTGTACATATAGATACATATACTGTTCAAGTTCATAATATTAATTTTCCATTCCTTTTATCACAATATTTTTAGCAATAAGAGCAATGGTGACCACCATGAAAGCAGCTTTCTCCCCAAGGCTTAGAGACAGCTGCTCTACACTGACAGTCTGGACAGCCACAGGTGTTTCCATGGTGGGCAATGGCCCTAGAAGAAGGAATACCAGCAAATAATGAGAAAAAAAAAAAAAAAAATTGTGCATACTTTAAAATCTGCCCATCGCTGATAAAACCTGTGGTCACTTACCTTGTATCCTGTAAATTCAGTTGAATAAAAGAGGATGAACCGGAATCCTGGAGATGTTGAAGCCATCAGGTGGATGTTACACAGTGGGCATTTTTGATTGATTGAACTATTTTGAGTTATTATACAATTTATTTTGACTTACTGTGTGATTTATTTTGTATTATTGGACTCTTTTGAATAACTGTACTATTTTCAAGGGTGTTATGATTTTGCATCATGTTCCTCTACAGCTGTTAACTGTGAATGGAAAATACATAATAATAGATGTAATAGAGTGACCTTGTGTTTTGCAAACACAAGGATAAGGAATCAGTGCACTAAGGATTCCTGCTCTAGGCTCTCCCTAAATTGTGTTGTGCTTGGAGAAAGTCACCATCGTACCTCTAATTATCATCATTATTTTATGTATTGAAGAACCCATTCAGAAGTGACTGAAGAATCATTTGCAAAGGACATGGATGGATGACCTTGGGCAGACAATATCTGGTGATCTCCCACATCACCATTTTTATGGTAGGGTGGGTAATACCAGGGACATTAACTGTCAGAAACTGTTGCTGTATGCAGAGGGAGATGGAAAATGTCCCCCAAAACCCTGTATGACTTCAGAGGATTGCCCCATAGTTCTGTTGGTGCTCCCCTTCTTGGTGCCAGTGCTGGCTGCATCCTCACACACTGGGGGCAAGGTGGATGGTCATTAAGTTTCTCAAGTATTGTCACTTGTCTGCAAGTTTCATTTAGCCCACAGCTTAACATTATGGCTCCCTGAAATCCCCCAAATTTTTCTCAAATCTTTCAAATTACACTTAAATCCCCTAAATTATATCATTATTATATCATTATTATGTCAAATAACATGACAATAATGGACTTGAGGATAATTACTACAGCAATAGACTTGGGGAAGATTCCATATTCCGTTCAAGTGTTTTATTGGAATAATTATAATACATCCTTTCTTTGTTTTTGGCCACTCGTGCTGGTGAGCATGGTTGTTGCTGAGCTCCATGGAGGTGGTGATCAGGATAAGCAGAAATAAATCTCTGGAAAACACCTTTGGGCAACCAGTACCTAGGGTTTTGTTTCAGGGTGGTAACAAAGCTAAAAGCTACTTTGGGCTCTCAGCACCGTATCAGAGATCCCTGTCATCCCCATTTCCAATGTCAGTATTTCCTGCTCCCTGGTCAAAATGAGTACCTATGGCAGAGAAGTGCTGATGTCTGTTCCTATGCTCTCCCCTATGCACCACCTGCCCCCATAATATTTTTCCAGGTCTGGAAATAGTTTGGCTTGACCAAAACATTTTTCAGCATGGGAGGCAGGGATGAAGGAGAAATATTCATGTCTCTGCAACCAATTGTAAGGGACAGTTTCCCTCCCCTTGACCTCTCCTCTCTCAGTCAGTAAAGGAAGATAAGGCTCCACAGAAGACAATTCAGAGAACCTCCCTCTCTGCAAGGATTATGTAGTTGTATAAATTAAAAGCCAAATCACTTGCATCAAATCTCACAGCATAAACAATTATTTGTTTTTTCTTCAGAGACAGAAGAAGGGTTAGATCTGTATGTGTGATAAGAAGATTTACAGCCCTTTTAGGAGTTTTTTTTTGGTGCTGCTTAACTGCTCTTAATGCTACAAAACTGTGCCCTACTACATTTAAAATTTGTCTTGATAAATCTTC
Organism: Aegithalos caudatus; assembly: GCA_013389925.1. Taxonomy (NCBI): domain Eukaryota; kingdom Metazoa; phylum Chordata; class Aves; order Passeriformes; family Aegithalidae; genus Aegithalos; species Aegithalos caudatus. The sequence goes on from WEIU01021450.1 coordinate 3,897, forward strand.
TGAAGCTTATTCTGTTGTTTATCAGAGCAAAGAGCTTTTATGGTACCCTCTTAAATTGCCGTCCATCCATCCATCCATCCATCCATCCATCCATCCATCCATCCATCCATCCATCTATCCACTTTATACGTCACAGCTGGCAACTTCTTGGTGTTTTTTGTCTGTGAACCAGATAAGCCTAAACATTTATGATTTATTTTAATTCACCAAAATACTGAAAATACTGTGAAATACTGTGAAAACACACAACTTCAGGCTTGGCATGCTTCAAGTGCACTTACTGGAGGAAAATGAAGCCATTTCTGTACACAATCAAGCAGCTACTGGTTATGACCCTGGAATGCTGGCCAAATTTTGGAGTGAAACAGAACAATGACAGTTATTTTACCTTTTTTTATGTAGATAGTCATGGAGCTTGTGTTCTGGTTAATAATAGCTGTTTGAAAAAAATGCTTTGCAACTTTCAATTTTCAACTTCTGTTTCTCAGGGGTTATAATTTTTAGTGGGAGGGGAGGATGATAAATTGAGATCATAATTTACCATAAATGTGTCATGTCATTTTCTTTTCCCCTTCTGTTTGCATTAAATTTTAGAATTTACATGGTAATAGTATTAATGACAAACAAGAAAACTAGATTTAGTTATGGAAACATGAGACTCTTAAACACATCGTGTTTATTTCCTTCTAGTGAACTCCATTGTTTTTTTGGCACTAGAATGTAATGTGCATAGAAAGTAGCCATGCTGGCAGAACTTGTCTGTAATTGCTCTCATGTTGCATAAATGGATCATAAAATCCTTTTAAAGAAGCTATTATGGTCTGCTGTGTCAATGATCCATGTTTGAGAAAATTCAATCTTTGGCAACAGAGTGCAGATCCTACTTGAGTTGAACCAGTTAAAACCAGCATTTAATCAGGAAATCTGATGGGGATTTTTTTTTTGTGCAGGGTATTAATCTGTTAGTGCTTTAAATTAAATTTTGTATTCTTTGGTCCTTTTTATCCTCAATTTAGCATCTCTAAATCATTTAGTTCTGCAGAAGACAGACTTGCTGAAACAATGAATCAGACAAAATGAATTAATCACAATGTTAATGTTTTCCAGCTAACTCACTGCTTGTGACAATACTGTATTTTGACTAAAAGCCAAACATATTTGTAGTGAAACAACCTGCATATATTCAGCAGAAAAGTAGCAGCTCAGCAATTATCTGTGGTGAAACCACACAACTGTTATCTTACTGGTGCACTTTCAAATAGATGTTTTTAGATGTAGTTGAAATCTATTATTTATAGGGGGACTTGGGGAAGGCCTAGAAAAGACTCATTGTGAAGAATTTTGAAGAGGTATGTATATTTTCACCTTGATAGAAGATTTTATAACAGAACAACCAAGGATGTCATTGATATTTCTTTATAAATATCCTCAGTGATGCTGATTCACAAACCATTTGTATTCTATATAGGCATTTTCTTTCTCTGTCCTCAAGCAGCTTGTATGAGAAACACACATAATTTATCAGTGTTTGGAATCTGCCTTTATATAACCTTGTAATGTTCCTGAATGTGTGAAGTTCTTAATAGAAAAAGTGAATTATTTCTGGTCCAAATAGTAATGTATTTCTCTTAGCATCTCATAGTTTTACTCTATGCCGGCAGCCTGAGGTGTCAGTGAAGAAATGAAAGTGAGATTGTAGCTGTGGATTAAATGTAAATGATGTGTGTTGTACATTTTGCAGCTTGTTTTATCCTGTCCTAAATTGTTTCTACAAGTTTATAAGTATAGTCTCTGAATGACCTGTCAGAGGTTTCATAGCATGGAAATGAATAAATTAGTGCTTTATCATCCATATTATATTTATTTTATATTTATTGGAATTTGTTAAAAGGGAGCAATGAAGTTATTACAAGTAGAAAAAGCCTGTTACAGTAGTCATTTACTGAAAATCCCTACAAAGGTTCTTGTAACATTATAATTATGGTCATATATGCAGTGAATGTAACAAGGTGGAAGCTAGAGAATCTGGTAATATTTACTGGCTTTGTTTCAGGCATTTGCTAAGTATTTGTTTCCCTTTAAATGTGTATTACAGAAATTAAATGACAAAGGTATATAAAAGCACATAGGTGAGCATGGTGATAGTGGTTCTATCTCTCCTAGAGAGTCCTCCTCTCCAATGGCAACTAAATCCTGCTCATTAAATATTTGGCTCACTTGAGATAATCATATTTGTAGCGTTGTTTGGATTTATTTTATAAGTTTTATAATAGCTTTCATTGTAAACTATAGCTTTTAGTCACTTTCAGGTGGGCCCCCTGTTCTTATCAGAAGTTGATAAGAGTTTCCAAGACAACCCAGGCCTTTGCCCAGAGACTGTCTTCTATTGGTCCCTCCCCAGGATGATTCACTACCCATCCTTTTCAATGTATCTTTCCCCCTCTGTCCATCAATCATTTTCAAAGTCCAGAGGTTTGGCCAGTGGTTGGTGGACACCCAGAGGACCCCACCCCAATTTAGCTTGATTTGTTCTTGTTTAGGTAATTCAGTTGGCATTTGCCACCTTGCTTTGTTTTATTGGTTTACAACTTGTACTCACCCCTGGAACTGTACTGGTAAAAACCCCCTGCAGCTCAGGTTCGGGGTCTCTCTTCGGAGGCTCTGAGCCTGGGGCCAAGGGCTTCCCCTGTGATCCCTGAATAAAATCTTTGCTCCCCAAGCCTCAAGAGAGTCCCCTCTTTATAGCCACGGCCGTGACAGCAGAGGTAATGGTACTGCAAAACCAAGAACCCACACAAAGGTTCTGTTAGGGCACAGCCAGGCCTGCTGGGAGGCCAAACCAAGCAGGGCTGGCCACAGAAACAGAGTTGCGCACCTCAACAATATTTATATGGACCTGTCACCTCTGATTATGTGAGGTAATATATACATATATTTATACTAATGAAGTTCTACACTGTAGTATAATGTTTAAGAATGTTATGAATCTTTAGACTAGATTGCATCATTTGATACAATGTTTTCACATTGTGTAATTTCTCAGAATTCCAATATTCCAGCAGTTGAAAATCAGATCAGTATGCAAACACACAGAAAAAACAAAGCCATAATATTTTAAGTAACACCTAGGTGGTTTCTTGCTCTGCAAAAGATGAAGCTTGCTCTGCAGTTCAAGAAAATTTAAGCATTCTTGTGGTTGATCTTATTTTCATTTAATGATACCATGGATCAGCTAAAATTATGTATTGAAGCAGACATAGAAAAATTTTTTACGATGTACTTAAAGCTCTTGTCTCCTTTCAAGGCAAATAGAAAGTCAAGTAGAATCCCACTTTACAGTTGAGGAGCTGTTTTAGAAAGTGTGTGTGAAAAAGTTGCTTATTAAACCTAATGCTTCTGTACTATTAAGCAAAATGCTTAGTAAGGTGCTCAGAAGTGGTGAGATCTAATAGGATCCCAAATGGTCCTGAGGAAAAATTGGTATTTAGCAATTTTTTAAGCATTACCCTTGTGTTGGGACTAGCAACCAAACTTTTATTAGCTGAAATTGTTTCTCTCTGTTTTTATTTATCTCTCTGACAATGGAATATAGATAACTAAAGTAAGACAATAGAAAGTTGTGGGTTTTTTCTAAAGTATTTCACCCTTGCATGTTCATTTTTTTGGGTAGTAGCATGAATATTTTGCAAAAAGAATCCCTTGAGTTTACTTGGTAAGTCCCCAATATTGTACCAGTCAGAAATTATTAAATCTAGACGTCTCAATGAGGTATTAGAGGTGAAGAAATCTCTTTTAGATTTTTTTTTTTTTTGACAGAGCTAGCCTTTTTTCATTTGCTTATTAATTTCTACATTAATTTGAAATGTAACACTGTATTTAGGTAATGATGTATACTATTAGTCTTGGGGCAGGTTGAAATGTCTGTGGTCACCAAGCTCCAGTTCTGATACTTCACAGCTTATCTGAGTGGTGGAAAAATTGACTAATTCCTGTAGAGTGCTTCAGACATGACAACTGTCCAAGTGTTAAAAATTAATAACCACATCTGTTCATAAAGAGAAATATTTGTGGAGCTTGGAAATATAAAATATATTTTTTTACTATTATCAGATATGTTTGTTTATTTTGGAGCATTTTTGTTTGTGAAAAACATTTGAGCCTAAGCTGCCATTGCTCCTTTCAATAGAAATCCATTTGTCTGCATTTGTAAATGTGATTTTTAAGTCCAGCACTTGTAAGCAATAGTCTTACTGGAGGGAGAGCACACTGCTTTACCATTCAAAAGTGCTCATGTATGTGTTGATAATCAGACATAGGGAGAGCAAAGCCAGCTTTTATCTACTTATGTCAGAATAGAGCTGGCTTAGAGAAAGGGAACAAAATCATGCCAATTTATCCCAGATGTGGGCAAGATTTTATAATGCTTTGAGTACACATTGTTTTCCAAGTGAAAATATTCTATTTTTACTTGTCCCTGAAATCCATCTCATATATACAATACCAGCTACAGGGTGATTAAGCAGCTGTAGATTTCTTCCAAGAAAGATGGGTTTAGGAACAATTTTTTAAAGTTCTTTGCCTACTAAAAAAAGAGAAAACTAATTGAAAAAACCTGGGAAGGCTGGAAAATGAGATGCATCAGTTCTGTAGTTTCCTGTGTTGATATTGATTGTATTAATAGTAGTGTTATTATTTTGCTATTAATTCAGTATGCTTAGTGTTCCATATAGTGTATTAAAAATAACCACCTTTGGACTTAATGAGAAGTGGAGAAAATGAACCAAAAATTGGATGCCAAGTGAATCTCTTGTTCTAGCATTAAGAAGGAATGGTAGCATTTGTGTCTGACTAGAAATACAAATTAATGAAAATTTATAACCTCCAAATTTGTGATTGCTCATATAAAGGTCATGACAAATACTGACGACTGAGATGAATATCTGATTGTAAATTGATGTTAGTATGGGCCCCATCTGCAATTGGTGAAATTACTTCTCCTGATAACACCTGAAAGTAAAATTCAAAGTGCAAAATTTAAGAACTTTTGAGTGTGCTCCTGAGCAAATCACCTTATTTTTTAATCCTTGTAGGTCTCAAAATTTTTGTGCTTTTCCAAAAAGGCACAAAAATATATCCTTTTTTTATTTTCCCCACAGAAAACAGACTAATTATTCAAACTGGGTATTAAAACATTTCATAGCATGTACTGATCATCTCTCATCTTATTAAAAAGCTGTTGAAAAAATAATTTATTATTTAGTTGCTAGCAGATGATAAAATATTCATTTGAGATAATGGCACAATCAGATTATATTTTATTGCTCTCTGTTTATCGGTCTTGATAAAGGGACAGTGGATTAATTACAATTCTCTTTTTACCATCTCAGTAACATGAAGAAATACCACTACTGGGAAAGGAATGACTTCATTCACAGAAGAGTCTTTTTGTTTTAATTACATAATTTCATGTAATAAAGAAATAGGCATGACTATTCTGTGTCTCATATAACTCATTTTGAAGCTGCATCCAATCTGGCTTTGGAAAAAGGACTCACTGAACAAGTATTTAAAGGTGAAAGTATCACTGTGCTATTCATTCTTCATGTACTCAACAATCAGAAACTTACCTTATTTTTAATTTTTTTTTGTTAAGTCACTAAAAATTTAGGGTCCAATCCATTTTTACATGTAAATAAGATTACTATACTGAAGTGCTTCATTTCATTCTGCAAGGTTTATTTTTCCATTTATCCTTCCTGCACCTTCTCTCCTCTTAACAAAATGAAATGCAAAGATTGAGTGAATGTTGCTGCTGATGGAAGATGTCGGAGTGACAGCCTTAGAAAATGAGATCCTCAATTACCCCAAGAAGACGGACAGCACAGAGAGCACTAGTGCAAGCTGATTTCACTGCACCTTTTAATTTATTCCCTGATCTGGATAGAGCACTTCTAGGGATTAGATAACTGTTTAATCTCAGCAGCTTTGAGATCTGCAGCCTCGCTGCTGAAACTGCTGAGAAGGGAGCCAATTAGTGGCAATTGTGAGAAATTTATGTTGTTTTAAATGATACATGTATCTGTCTACTAGGAACTGATCTGGGAGCATCACCTCACACACTGCATCAAGCAGCTGTGGCGGCAGTGTCAGCTCTCAATTGCACACAGCTGTGTTATGGTGTGGTGGTCATTTCTGGGTGGAAGTCGCTCTACCTACTCACCTGGCACTGGAACCACATTAGCTCCCTGAGTTTCTCATCTATTTTTTCAATTGTGGACTGTTGAATCTTAATCCAAATAAGAGATGGTGTCACTTACTTTAGGAAGGAGCTTGGGTTTCAGAGCATCAGAAGATAAGGTAAAGATGTGCCACAATATTAATATGCTAGTCCTTGAATTGACTTTAACTGCTGTAATTACTTTTACAACTGTTTGGGCAGAATTCCAGTCATGCTGCCTCAAATATTTATATATAATCTATATCTTGGGGAACCTAGAAATACATTAGACACAATAGAATCAAGAGGCCTTCCAAACTATTGAACTGGCAGCTCACATGCTGGATTTTGATTTAAATGGCATAAAGTGAGGGGTTTAAGACACTGCTTACTGCTTTACCAAGTTGCTTCCTCTTGTCCAAACTGCTCTTTGTATCAGAGCAAGTGATAGTTCCCACTGTGCTCAGCTAGGAGTGAAATGGGAACCTGGCACTGCGAAGGGGCTTGAGGCACAGGAAGTGGCTTGCCTGTGTCAGTGACCTATATATAGGGTTTTTTTCCTCATAGAATGCAGTATTTGCAGACTGAGTCTGCTTTCAGTTTCAAGATCCTTGAAATTCAGATGGGAAAAAGCACCCTGAAGCAAGGTGCAAGCAGTCTGGGTACTGAAGTCTGGTATAACACATCTACTTCGCTACTTTTTCAATACTGGAGAAAAAGGTGGAACACATATACCATGACAGGTTTTTTTGTTTGATTGGTATGGTTTCTTTTTTTAAATCTTGGACTGCATCAAGATCTGTGAACATTGAGAAAGTATTTCAGTCACCCTGCTTGAGTTTTTCATCCCATTTCTTTTTCTTTTACAGGTCATTAAAATTTGTGTGTGGGTAGTAGAGTCTAGAGGTCACTTTTGTGCCGTAGGGCCTAAACTAGATTTTACACTATTTACTGGATGCTGTTTGATATTTTCTGCTGAGGATAAATGATAGAGAGGAAGAAGAACATATGAATTTGATATACTATGTTGCCTTTCTTAGAAATAAGCAATCTCAGATTACAAAGGACAAATCATACAACAGAAAGTCAGTAGCTGGGATCAGATGACGAAAACACAACCTGAGTTACATGCAAACTTGTTTATAGGCAATTGAGATTGTCTGGAAAAGCCAACTAACTGTTGATACTGTATGCATGCTGTGTTTGGGGAATAAACTCTTGATTCTGTAAGAAAGTCTTAGAGGATAATCTGATTGAGTAATGAAATATGAAAGCATACTCTAGAGAAAGGAAATGCAATTTTTTAAATGTAAAATAATTATTATGATTATTTTTCACTTAAATTAGTTGACCAGTTGAAACATACATATTTTGTTTCTTTCTGCATTTTTTTGAAAATGCTGGATGATCTAAAATGGATTTGAATATGGCAAATTTCTGCATTCATAGCTGTTTTAACTTACAATTTTTCAACTGGAAAATGACAAGGACTGATGTTTGGGTCATGCTATTTTATTTTTCTGTTTTGTCTAAGTCTTTTATTTCTCTCTTCCCATCTCTTATTGATGCATCACGGAAAGAGATGGTGGAAAGACAATTTCTTTGTTCAGGAGTGTATTGGCCTCAGAGCACACTTTTGAAGAAACACCAAGAGGAGTCATGTGGAGAACATCACAGACTTTATACATCAGTGTCAAACAAAAATGAATAGCACCATACAGAAACCTGCCCAAAATGCTGGTGGTACAGAAAGTCTGTCAGAAAAGTTTCTTGCTTTTGGATTTTTTTGTTGTGGTTGTGGCTGTTTTTGTTCTTTTTTTCCNTTTGTGTTTTTTTTTTTTTTTTTTTCCCTTTTGTTTTTAGTTTTTTTTTTTTTTTTTTTTGTTCTTTTTGTAGCCAAGAAAGCTTAGTTACTTATTCTTTGCCATTGTTAAGGGTTTACTGTAGCACTTTGGGAATTACTCATAATCATGTTTTCTATGGCATATTTGATTTCAGTATTACCGTCTTTCACTTGTAACTGTAAATGGAAGCATGGGAAATCCAAGAATGAAACATACTGACTTTAATGCCAAATTTTAGACAGTGATAATTGACTAGGGTTTGTCGGAGGAGACAATTTAGCTGTACCTGGGCAGTAGAAGGGAATATGTCTCTCAAGAGACAAAAGAAGAAATTAAATGTAATGGAAGAAATCAAGTTGGCAATGGTGTTCTCAAATCCCAAAATAAATTAAATGTGAAATTCAGAGAATGTGAATCTCTACCTAAAAATAACAGCTTTAGTGGTTCATATTATTTTAAAGAATTAGTGAGTCTTGTTCTGTGATTTGTAGAAGGAAAGACTTGTATAATAAGTATGATAATTCAGTAGCAGATCAATAGAGGGACTTGGAATTATCTTCTGCAGATTAGATGGAATACCTAAATCCATTTAATCAACAGCAATAGCCAAATAACAGGAATGAAAAATAAGACATTATTTAAAGACATCTAATTCATACACACAGGAATTAAAGTTTACACCAATTTTTCCCTTTTTCAAATGTTGTAGCTTGACCCAAGCTGGCAACTAAGTACAGGACCCCCACTCACTTAATCCCCCTTCCCTGCCCTGGTGTGATGGAAGAAGAAATTAAAAAAAAAATAATTAAAAATGCTAAACCTTGTAGATTGAGACAAAAATGTTTAATATCTGAAATAATAAAAAAATAATAGTAATAATAATAAAAAGTAGTATTGAATGTCACATTTGAACAGCATGTCCTAATCAAACATTTAAATACTTTTAAAGCCTCTCCCATTTCTCACAAGTAATGACTTGTGAGGTCTTGTGATTACTACATTTTTTAGAGAAAATATTTTTTCTTTTTAAAAGTTTTTAATATATCTTAATATTCAAGCATTTTTAAACTTGTAGATAATTTATGTAACTCACATATAATTATTATATATTGTGGGTTCAGTATTTCCATATGACATTGCTGTGAGCTTTCCTGGATATAGTGAAGATAGAAAAGATACTCTTTTAAATAGTCTAAATTTTAAATAGTATAAAAGATAATGATCCTGTTTCACAGCTTCTGGGAGATTTTAGAATTCTTTTCATCCCATACTAGAACAGAGCACCAGACAGTCCTCTGAATTTGAAGTTTTAATTGGAAAAGGCAATTCCACATCTCTGAAAAACACCTATGAAGTGAAGTTTCACTGGATATTTTTAAATCAATATTAGTCTTAAAGTTAAATTACATCTGCATAAAAGAGAATTACCTGCAGTGCCTTGAACAATTGATCTCTCAGTTCCAAGTAGGAGCCATTGCCTGTAGTTGGGATTTTTTGTGGTTTGTTTTTTGTGTTTTGTGTGCAAGAAATACTGTCTTCTCTCCAGGTGGAAGAGTCCCCATATTTGTGAGAATGTAGACTTTTTGATCAGTGACTCTCAGCTAATTTTTTTTTCTAGGCTGAATATTCATGTGTACCATGTAGGCTTTAAGTCTCACAGGACATTAATAGTTAGATGTCAACCAAATTGATGTCTAATTGAATATAGTGAGGCACTGTAACCGGGCACTGTAAGGCTGCCCACACAAACTGTGGATTCCCCATCCCTGGAAGTGTTCAAGGCCAGGCTGGATGGGGCTTTGAGCAACCTGGTCTGGTGAGAGATGTCCCTGTCCATAGCAGAGGCATTGGAACTAGATGATCTTCAATGTCCCTTCTAATGCAACCCATTTTCTGTTTTCATGACTCTACTACCTTTGCTCCATGTTACAACACAAATAAAAAAAATACGGAGAAAAAGAGTATTGGTGGTTATGGAAACCTATTCAGCATTAGGAAATACTTCCACAGGAAACACTGAACTCATTAATCTTTGATCAGTCAAACATGGCATTTCCCTTTTAGGAACTGCAAAATTAATGCAGTATCTGAGTGAGAAATAGTAACTCCCAGTAGTGAACTTTCTATGCTCCTCACATAATAAGTACAAGGGGAATGCATTCATAGTTATTACTGTCAGTGGGGGATTAAAAAAGTGAGGAAAGCTTATATTTTACTCAGAGAGCAGAAATATTTTAGAGCGTGTTGGATGGAGGGAAGCAGTGTAGATTTGCAAAGTTGATTTTTATTTTGCTGTCAACATGGTGGGCAGTAGGACACAGGTTCTCACAGGGTGGCTTATATTCAGGAAGCTATTCCTCTTACTATGGTAAAAGAATAAACATTGCTTTGAGTGGTAAACGGCTGCATGATTAGAAAGACAGTTTATAATCATGCTTAACTGGATGAACATGTTTTCTGCTTAATGGTCTTCAAGAAGGCAATTGGTTGAGGTTAAAGAGGTTTCAGAGTGTGAATGGTAATTAAGACAGTTCGCCATCTGCCAAGCAGGAAAAAGAACAATCAAAATAGAATCATGCACTCCAATGGAATAGCATAGTAATAGCTGACAGCAATTATACCTGTTGTTCCAGTGATTATTATTTCATTAGGCTCACAACTAAAATGATTCCTTTGCTTGTGTAGAGAGTAGTGTGACTTCTGAGTACAGCAATCTCATGATACATGTGAACAACTGCCATCTTTTATCTCACACAAGAAAAATAATGTTACATAGAAGAAACAGTGCAATTTTACTAGTTTTTTCTGTTGGAGACAGTGGTCTATATCTCTACTTTTAGCTGGACATGTTCTTTATGTAAAACAGCCATAACTGGTAATTTATTTAAAATTGAGATCATCTCGATTAATATCAGCCCTGATAGATTTGTAGTTTGACCTGGAACCATGCACAATATCCAAAATGTGAAATCATCAAGAAACTGGCTTTTACAATAGATCTAAGCTGGACACTACTGTGCATCATTAGCAGAGGGAGATTTTCTGTGTCATGCTGTAAGTTTGAGATTCATTTAAGATGAAAATCCAGGAAGAAACTGCATGTTGCAAATGTATGCATGTTGAAACAAAAGATAAGGCTGTGGGAAATTTACTGAATTCTGTGCTTCTCGAATGGCTGGCTTTTCAAATGTGATACAATACATAACCTATTGCACCAACAAAATCACAGCAGGCATTGGCTGAGAATAAACAACCACCTTCTCCTCAGATGAGAGACACTGGGCAGGCAGCAGGGTCTCCTGCATATGGGTAGAAGGATAATAGCTGCTTATTCCTTTTACACACTCCCCCAGATTGGAAGGTATCTCTCTGCCAGATGGAGTAGGAAGGAAAGGAGTGGACATTAAATCCGTACATTAGTTTGGATGCTGCATTTAAGTTTCCTCGTGATACTCTATGAAAGTTATTAGTTATCTTGGCACACTGTAAGATTGCATGGAAGGCAGTGTAATGCAACATGATATATCACTACTCTGCTATACCAGGTTAAAAAGTCCAAAATAGAAATAAGCTTCTACCTTCCCTGTATAAATGATCTTTGTGAAGAAATTCAGTAGATTATCCACAATTTTAGCACCTGGATGTCTCTAATGCAATAATTAATGACTGTAGCTTTTTACCATCTGTTTTGCAAGTATTTTGGCAGGTGTGAATACCTGCTACACAACACTAAAAGTGGGTTGAGGAAAATAACCTCTTTTCAGGACAATTATCCTCTTATACACCTTAAGAAAAGAGTTGTTTGTGAAAGCTTGGGATCCTGTTATTTGTTATGGATCCTATTATATGTTATTTGTTATGTTTGTGAAAGCTTGGGATCCTGTTATTTGTTATGGATCCTATTATATGTTATTTGTTATGTTTGTGAAAGCTTGGGATCCTGTTATGTTACACACGTAAGTTTAAATACTTACAAAGGAATCTACCTTATAAATATTAAGTACTGATGAAGATTTTGAAGGTGATATTAAAATTAAACTTACATTTCATATTTTATTGCCATGGCTTTTGGATTTCATTGCGAAACTTGGTCAACAGAATCTGCCATTACTGGTATGCAATAAGGATAATATAAAATTGTAATGTAAAAGGTCATGGAACTGCAGGAAAAAAAATAAATCTCCTTTCCAATAATAGATAATCTCTCTGTTAAGTTGAAATTAAAAGGTAAATTTAGGCCCTTTCTCAGATATGGACATCCCCTTTCTCAGATATGGAGTCTGTGTGCATGTGTATGTTTGCAGGGTAAAGGATAGAGGATGCCCCTTTACTTTTTAACTTCCAAGGTTTCTAAAACTGTTTCAGTGTTCAGATTTAAGACTATTAAATAATTTATTCCTAAAGACGTTTGTAGGATTCATGTAGTTCTAGTGTGTTTGAGAGGATAGAAAGTTAAGGTGAGGTGAAAGGAATAAAAACATTTGGGAGTCTAGAGACAGTACCTTATCTTCTATTTGAATCCAGTGACCTACTTTCCATACAGATCAATTTTATTAGTAAATTATTTTCTTTCTTGTTGATAATTGAAAAAGTTGCCATTGAGAGGAACTATCCAATGACAACTTCTGTGTGTTGACTGCTTACTTTTGTGGGTGCAGTAAAGTGATTTCATATTTCCAAAATAACTGTTTTGCCTGCTCCCAGATGCTCACCTATTAGAATGAAGTTATTTCAGATTTAGCAGTGTAGAAATATTTGCCCATTAAATTTTCTTATTTTTCTTTTTCATACTTCTTACAACAATATATTTATTAATTTCTGTAGACATTAAGCAATATGTACACATGGCATAGAATGGGTTTGCTGTTGTCAACCATTCAGGTGATTTGGCTATTTATAACCCAACAGCTTTTTCTACTTATAGAACTTTAAAAGAAAAAAAAAATTCTATATTAGGTTAAATGTATTTTTATAGCTGGGATTTTGTTGGCACTGATCATGGTTGCCTGCTCTTTCCTGCTTAATATAACATAAGAATTAGTTGTTTTCTATTTTACATTTACTTCTACATCATACAGAGTAATTACTAGTGCTAATTAGTGCAGATACAGTTTCATTTTATTGGTTTATATCTCTTCTGTTTCAATGCTTATGAATAATTCTTGCAGCAAGCTTTAATAGCTTCAGAAAAAAAAAGAAAAATAGTCCTGCTCCGCCAGTTTCAGATACCTTTTTTCTCAGTCACCAAGAAGGTGAGGTGAAATCTGTGAATATGTTTATAGCTGAAGACAAGCTCTTTTTTCTTCTTCTTTTTATCATAATGATGATGATTTAACCTCTCTGTAAAAAAGTCATTATTAAGTGGACACTGGTTTAGCAGTACATAAATCAGCTTGCGCACTTCTCTAGGAGTTGGGCACCATTTTTAGAACCAGAAAAAGAATATTTGTGCATCTAAATTTAAACTTTTTACAGAAATGTGGCTTTGTACACAGGAAATACATGTTAAAAAAAGTTAGCATTATCCCTCATGGAAGAGGAAGGTGATTTCATTATACAAAATCTCTAGGAAATTTAATTTTATCCAGTCATACTCTGAAACCCACAAACACTAAGACAAGTAAATCCAGCTTCTGTAGAAAGGATCACTTTTGCTCAACATATGACAAGAAATTCCATCTGCTAAGCCCTCACTATGTCTTCTGGTTTTCTTTTGATTGATGATGAAAATATGATTTTTTGTACAGAAAATATATACTTTAAAACAAAGCTTTTATTACAGTGTGGTCCTTTTGTCTCAGAATTTCACTCCCCTCATCTTCCAATGATTTTTATATCTATGCTGCCCATCATAGCTGGGGTAGCTAAGGACAATGTGCATCTAGGGAACCTGCTCTCAGAGCTTGTCTGAGGGCTGTTAGCTGTCAGCAAACAAGAGTATATATGTATGTATTTTTAGGATCTGAATTCAGGTATTGCTTTAGCCACCTTAGAAGAGGTCTGCAAACTCTGTGCCACCTGGGTCTAACTTCTGAATTCTCTTTTCTTGTTATTCCCTTGCTTTCTAGATTCAGCTCACATTGACTTAATTCTGTGTTTCAGGTTGAATCCTAATAAGTTGTGAGGGTGGCTTCCACTTCAGTTCCAAGATAGGTTGTTATGTTCTGTTCCTGCTTGCTTGGACTGTTTGATTCCAAAATAGAAATTAACTGACTTTCCTGATATGAGCAAAATTGAGGGAGCAATACCCATAAAAAAACCTGAAAATGTAACTAGAATTTGAAGTTCCACTAAACAGAATTGCTAATTTTATATAGCTATGATATTATCATTACATGTTTCTTATTATTGTTACTAGTTGTTTTGATTCTTCTTCTTGTGGGAGATAGAATTCCTACCAGAAAATTGCTTATTATGTTTCTTCAACATCATATTACTCAAGTTCTCACTTTTTGGAATTTAGCCTTTTAAAACCTCTGTGAAGGAATATAAATATGACTATATTACTTAATAGGCCAGAAACTGAGACATATAAATCAGCTTAGTACTTTGTGATACTATTAGGATCAGAACTGATATGACAAAAATGTAAGACCCTTTTCACTAGAAGTTCATTCCTTTCTGGAAATTAGTTGGGGTAGTTGGGACTTACAGTTTTTCCTGTTTCTGAATACTGATGATGTAGTAAAGCTTGCTTTGAAAATACCCTTAGTATCTTTAGCCTTCTCACTTACCAGTTTTGCCTGAAGTACAGTCAAGATGGGTCAAATGAACTCTTGCTATGGAGAGGTGAGTCCCATAGTATAGCCTTTGTAGTCCTGTTTCTATTACTTGTCCTTTGTGACTTGCAACAGCAATAAAAATATGATCAGTAGATAGCAGTGAGAAACCTCATGGTGATAAACTAATTGCATGGTTAGTGGAATAGGTATACCAGAAGAAGAAACAGAGTAAATAAACAAAACACTACAAACTAAGAGTTACTGAAGAAATAGACAAAGCACAAATTTTCTGCCTTTAGGGAGAAATATGATAGCTCCATGGGATAAGTATGCATGTAAATTGTAGGCTGCCCAAGTATTACAGTGTTATAAAATTATAAACCAAAGAAAATACTTGGTATGTAGCCTCAGTTTTTATGCTGCTCAGAAATCCTCCTGAACTTAATTTGACTTTTTTTCTCTCCTCATTTTGAAAGCATCCTTTTTCTAATGTAGGCTGTTCTTTGACACATGGAAAAGCTTTAGTCTAAGTGTCTAGGCATAATTCAGTTTTGTCTTGGCTTATGTTTATCTTAACAATATCACAGTTGACAGTTTTCCTTTCTGTGATTTATACCTGTGTTTTAGGCTTTTTATTACACCATGGTGTGGAGTTGGTGACAAAGACAGGCTAAATGAGTTTCATACAACTTCCATATCTGGAAGCCTATTCTGTCTATTTTTTTTGTTGTTGTTGTTGCCAAGGCGCGGATTTCTTTATTTCTTTTTGCAGATAAGAGAATGAACATCTCTAGCATCAGCACTATATTTCCTTCTCTTCCAGCCTATCAGCCTCTTCTCCCATTTTTTGTTAGGCATTTTCTCATACCAGAAAAGAAAACTGAATATTTTTATTACATATTAAATTCACTTATTCCAGTTTCCATTTTCTGTAATTTACTCACCTGTAAACTACCTAAGTAAAATTGTCTTTCCAAACAAATAATAATAATGGTTTTAAAGTTGAGGGACTAAAAAGCCTCTACATTCTGTGTTTCAAAAGACTAGCATGGTTTTAAGAACATGTAGGTGGGTGCTGTAATACTTGATTCCTAACCTTGTAAAAGCATTTAGCTATAGATGTGTGAGGAAGCCTGGTGTGCTTTCAGGATTGTAGAAGAATTTGTAGACAAGTTCCCTGATTTTCTCATGAAACTGCTGTGATATTCTGGGATCTTAACTAAAGCAGGTCATGTCCCTTTATTTTTTTATAAGCTTAAATTCAGCTTTAATTTTCACAAAGTTCTTACTTACTTTTCCTCTTTCCTATGTGCAGTCTTCTTTCTGAGTGCCGTTTTCTACCATTCCCTTTACTTCGGGAGGCAGGCAGAACTTTGTTGGATGTATACATGCTTTCAAAAGCTTCCTTGTGTGGAATTACAAAGGCAATTAAACTGGGTACTAAGTATACATCCCTGAGGAAAAAGCAAAGTTTTAGCCCATTCTTGTTCTTTGATGTGAAACCTAAAGGTCATTTCAGCTAGGGTTTCATCATCTAGTACTTGCAGAGATGCAAGGAGTACCCCACAATCTCACTCTCGCTTCCTGTCTGTCCCATGCCTGGGTGCCAGGATAAAGGAAAAGAAAATTAGTATCCAATGTGGTGAAGGCTAACCCTGTCCAGAGGAGATTGACCTTAGCCATACCACACAATGATTGAGCCCTACTCTTCTCTGAAAACCCAACTTTGAGGGACCAGAAGAAAATGGGGAATTTTCTTGGCAAAGTACGCATATTCTGTTTGCACTATTCTCTAGAATAATCAAGTTTAAGCAGTATGACACATCCATTGTTTAAACAGGTTGAGGTTATTCAAGTTTAACAATGTTAAAATATTGTAGAATGTACCAGATCACCCCACTGAGAATGCTCTGTGATTACATTGTACTGTGCACAGGCAGTTTAGTTCTCTTGTATTTTATATTGCAAGAAACTTGACTTTGCAGGTGTATTTGGTGTAAATCTACTCATTCTAGTACTTAATCTGGTCAGAGCCAGTATATTTTGTATATAGTTTGTGTTAGAGCTTAATTCTTGTAATTATTTAGAGTAATAAAACTCATTGCAGGCAGTGTGTGCAAGTCATGTAATTAATCTAGTTACAGCTCTCAGTTCAATCTATACAAATCACACATCACGACAATTTAATTATATTGTCAGCCTGCATTGCATAGAATTTGTGAAAATCTCTAAGTTATTTAACTCTTAGTAAATGACAGTAAAAATCTGTGAATTTTATGCCTGGACACCAGAAACTCAGTCTCACCTAATCAGCTTGGAAACATACTGATTTTTTTTTCCACAAAAGAAAGATAAATAGGACATTATAATGAGAAAGCAATGCTCCCAAACTGTGAAGAAAGGTTTTATAACCTCAGGAACCAAGGGTCCATGTATTGAATAATAATTTTGGAAATATATATCAGTAAAGTTATTCTTGCTGACAGAGGCTGTTTTGCTTCTCTATAGTAGATGCCAAAATCTAGAAACTGAATTTGAATGTCTTGATCTAATCCATGCAGTAGTGCTGTGAAGTACACACAGGTGTCATAAGCTTGGAAGGCTTATGGAAGATTTTGGAATTCTGTTTTGTGTGCAGAAATGATAAATATGCATGGATATCAGACACCATCATGTAAAAGGTTTTTTAGTCTCAGGGTTGTTTGCAAAATCAGAGTGTGATTCTTTTTGTTCACGGGTCAATGCATCAGTAGTGACAGTCTTATAGGAGTGAATTGTATTTGCTGTGAAATAGGCATGCTTGCATTTCTAGCCTTTTCCTCTCCCCAACAAAACAATTACTGCAGTTTTGATCACTTTTTACTTCACTTCTAAATGAGGGAATTCTTTTAAGGGAAAGTCTTCCTCATTTCACCTCTGTGTTTAATGACTAATACAAGAAGAATAGCTCCTGCATTATTTATCCATGATAAAGGCTCACTTCTGAGACTACTTTCTAACAACATATACAAGGACAAAGAGTCCTTGACCTGGATTTCAATGTGTGCTTTGAGGTATCAAACTATGCAGCATGTGCAGAACCATCACTGCCATGACTGTCCTAAATAATCCTGTAAGTATCAGAGGAAGCTCAGTAAACAACCTTCACTCAGAATCCCAGTGCTTTCACATCACTAAAATTTGTATATTTCTTAAAAGATGAATATGGGAAATTTTAGTAAAATGCTGAGTCTTAAAAATTTCATTAAAAGGTACTGTAAATGTGAATTCCCATATTTAATTAAAATTGCAGTGGAAAATCTTTGAACAATTCTTGTTTTACTATTTCTTTTACTCTAAAACTGTCTCTGAACCTTCACTATAAACCAAACAAAAACATATGGAGGTTCTTTCTAGAGCTTTATACTACTTGCAAGGAAAAACAAAGAGCTATTTGAATAAGTAAAGGTGATTACAGGTCTCTCTCACATGTCCCTGCTGCTGTGCAGTACATTTGGATCTATCCATGACAGATCCAATTGGTGCCTGCAATGTGCCTGGAGAAGTAAGAAGGGATTATAGATACCTAGGCAAGTGGGAGATGTAAGGGCTAGAAGAAAGGAAAGTATGCTGGTAATTATGAGATTGTAGGTATCATAGATTTTATGATGGCATATAGAGCATCATGTGATAGGGCATAGAGCATAGAGCATGATCCTTTTTCAAATGGAGTGGTGGCTCTGTGAGCAGTGTCCATCATTCTCTTTGGCAGGTTTTTATCACATGCTTTGAAAGAACCAAGACAACAGCATTCCCTGGTAAAGAAAAAGAGAAAAGCCTTTTCTCAAAGTAAAAATAGTGCTCTCTGCTACCTGGCAGGCATTTCACCTTTTTCCACACGAGTTATTTTTTCTATTTTAAATATCCTGTATGCAAACTGAAAAAATTATTAATAAAGAAAAGAAATTGGGATATACTTCACAGAAACTTGAGCCTTTAGTGCTCGTCTACTATATCAGATACATGCATAGCATTTTTATATTTTTAAAAATAATTTAACATCTGTTACTATTCTCTATAATGTTGATTGAAAGTAGTGAGAGATTTATGCAGTCTGTTTCTGAGATTCATATTTCTGTGAGTAAGGACACCAGTTCCTTGATAATTGCTTGATGCTCTATTCATGTTTGGATCCTTTGTTCCTGCTTGCTTGGACTGTTTGATTCCAAAATAGAAATTAACTGACTTTCCTGATTTGTTTGTGTGACTTTTGGAATGGTTGTATTCTTTTCTGATGGATACTTTATTAGAGCACACAATTCCCTTATATAATGGAACACTTCCTGAACAAACACTCATTCAATGGATGGTGTTTTTTACGAAATATTGCAGTTTATATTACTGTATGGCTTGAACCTCAAAACATGGAGAAAAATAATGCTGTTTTGACACTGCATGAACACAACAACACGATTTTTTCCCTCACACACATAAAACTTACAAATATAAAAGTAAAGAAACAGGATATCAACAAAAGGAGTGAAAGGAGATAGTGAGAATGCATTGATCAGCAGGATGATCTCAGCATATCAAAAGCTTTGTTAACTTTTTCTCACCTGTCACAAGAAAGCAGTCTACTATGAAGAGATATAAAAAATGATGGTGAGTGACTCAGTGGATGTTTATATGCACTTTCTCTTAAAAAACAGGGACATTATTACAAAGCGTGCAGGGATTTCAAATAAATGATCAATGGTAATGTCATGGGCTGATTAAAAAAAAAAAAAAAAAAAAGAAACTGCATAGGGAATGAGAGGTGGGTAGAAAGTAGGGACAATCTGTCTGAAAGTCTTTGTCCCCAAAGTGGTATCACAGGCAGGTGTCATCAGGCAGAGCTGCAGCACCCACACCTCTCCCAGAGGCATCTGCAGATGAGGGCATGCACATCTTTGGCCCAGAGGGTGGGAGGCACACATGCAAACCTGCACCAAGTGTATCTGTGGATGTGTTTGTGTACATGGTGAGACCATTTCAGTATTAGTCATGAAAGGATGCTAATTAACATTTACAAAATTTAAAAATTTAAAGACACTTTGTGAATTGTCTTCCTGTTGTGGTTTAACAGTTTTATCACAGACTTTGCTTGTGTGCATAGCTCACTGATTGCTGGTTAATTACATATCAATAATTAAATCAATAAATCAATAAATTACATCAATCCTGTTTTGTTTTAAACCATGTGCACTGAGGAGTTTTTCCTCTGTGTTGAATATCTAGGAATAGCTTCCATGTAGGAAAAAGCAAGGACTGAAAACTTAACAGAAGAGGGTCTTCACTATTTCAAGAGGTGGTGGTTTGGAAGAGCGTGGCTAGCAAAACTTAAAAGGAAAGTTTGAGAACTAAAAAGAGATTGGAGGAAGGGATGGTAAAAGACACAGAGAGACACTTGCACTTTGATGACAGAAAGGGACATCAGTTTGAAAAGGAAAAGAGAATAGTAGTGGAGGTACAAAGGAATCCAGGAAATGCACTGGGAGTACAGAGGATGGTGGATGGTTTATAAAAAAGAGTAGATCAATAGATTATTATGTGAAATAATAAAGGGAGAAAATGTGGGATGAAAGGGAGGAGAGAAGCAAGCTGCAAAGGATTTGTTTTGGTTTGGGTTTTTGTTTTGGTTTGGGTTGGGTTTTTTTCCCTATTTTATTTCTGCCACTGACCAGTAGGATACCATCAGGGAAGGATAGAGGAACAGGTTCTTTGGGAACTCTTCAGAGTTGATTTGATAGAAAGTTTTAGTTATATTGGGAAAATGTGTTTACTTGGGAGAAAGATAAAGAAAAGAAAATGAGTTTGAAATCCAGAATAACAGGGATTTTTTTAGAACATAATATTACTTCATTTAAAAAAGTCTTTAAATCAAAATATTTATTAAAATATATTATTTAAAATGTTACTTAGGCTGCTGTCCAAAATATTTGGACTTTTTTTTTTCTAACATAGGTAACCGTATGCTTTCATGATGTTAAAAAGAAAAGCAGCCTGAGAAGCAATAGATTTTTCTGAATCTTACGTCTGACAACTCAGTTCTTCATCAAGAACAGAGATTTAAGAGTTTACAAAGATGCCAGTTGTCATTTTTATATCTGATATAATTTTTGAACATTGAAATTGCTGAAAGTTAAATTAATGACTTTAGAGTGTCTTGAAGAGCCATGTGTCAAGAACACACTGTATTCTAGTGCCCTGATATGAGGTCCTTCTTGTCAAATCTCCCATGCCAAAATCCTTAGAAGTCTTTATATTTCTGCAGTTGTTATGAATTTAATTATAGGTACTTTTCATGACCCAGTTTAATTTTCCACTATATACATGACCACCTATTGAAAATCATTATTATATTACAAGATTCTGCTATATAAGCCAATGTTAATGAAATGAGAAATGGATAAGTGAGTGGGAGGAGAAGAAGCAGAAAATAAACACAGCAGTTGTTCCCCAGTGAGAAATAAAAAAGTTCTGTTCATCAATTTGCATAGTTTTGATGTGAAAAAGGAGAAAAATTGTTTCATTCAAATGGTCGTTGCTTTAAGTTCTGTGGTTCCAATGAATAAATAAAGCTATAGACTGAGGCAAATTCATATAAATTGAAGCTGCAGAAAGTATCTGTGTAAAACTGAAATGAAAGTATCTTTCTCAGTGTTACTAGCAATTAAGAAATACTGGAAAAATTAATTGTTTACATAGCTACTTTTAGAACAGGCAGTATGAAAAAGCACAATTGATGAGTACTTTGACTAGTAATGAGAAGCACCATAGTGGTAGAAGCTACTAGTTATTCTTGAAAGACTGACAAGAACTGATGTATTTTAGAAGGAAATGCATAAATATTTTGGTCTAAGGAAAATGGACACTTCACGTATTATAACTTCAAAAATACGTTCACTCTTGTGGATATAAAATAGGAATTGATGAAATATTGAGGATTTTCTCTCTTATCATGTTACCCCTCTGAAAGGAGTCCTAGGAGAACACCATCATAAATGAACTTCATATGTTCATACAAAATATCTTATTGTACAAAATTTTGTATGCCATTGGCAGAAATAAATTTGAAAAAAAAAATAACGTTGTTCATGATATGCCTCCTGTGTGCATTACAGTTTTGAGCATGTGTTAAGAAATTCAAATGCTTTATAGTATTTAAATGGTGGATATCAAAGTATGTAGTCTGTTATAGCTTTCTGTGTTTTAGTGTTAAAATACATTGAAAGTTCTAAAATAAAAATAAAACAATGCAAACACAGAATTAGAGACCATGGTGAGGTCCCAAGGTGTTAAACTAGTTCTACAATTATATGGCCAGCTATTTTGAAAAAAACACAAAACTAAAACAGGCTTTATTGCCACATATTGTTC
The DNA here is from genome assembly GCA_013389925.1 of Aegithalos caudatus. Taxonomy (NCBI): domain Eukaryota; kingdom Metazoa; phylum Chordata; class Aves; order Passeriformes; family Aegithalidae; genus Aegithalos; species Aegithalos caudatus. The sequence goes on from WEIU01021450.1 coordinate 26,078, forward strand.
TTTCTGACTTTTCCAAGAGCGATGTCCAAGAGCAGTTCAGTTTTCTGAAGAACACTATCTTGACTGGTGTTGGAAGCTCTCCTCTTGAGGCATTACATGGAACATTATTGTGATGTCAGGTAGTCACTATTAATAAGAATGAATTAAGTGTTTCACAATAGGGATTTAGTGACCTTAGTAACACAGGGAAGAAGGCAACATTGAAAGTGCACTTTTATCAATAGCTACGTGTGGTGTATGTGATCGACTGGCTGGCTTGAGGGAGTGTTATGGTGAAAGACACAAATTCTATTTCACTCTTAGTCAACTGGCAAGCTGTATGAACCATTACAACCACTGGTTGTTAAAGTCAGTGATCTCACCAGGAACAGGATGTCTTGAGTCTGTGTGTTAGAGAAAAATAGAAATCTGTTTCGAAATGTTTGGTCATGGTTTTGATAATAAGAAAGATACACTTCAGCCTGTGTTTGCCTCCTAAGTTACTTGGACACACTCCTATATCCTTCTTCATATCCTTGAATGATATACCTTCTTCAAGTATATTAAAAAAAAAAGTCCAGCATTCCATGAGGCTGGCCATTGACATCATCTGCTCAAGACTACCATACAACTTCCTAAATGTCTTCCAATTCATGCACTGTAAATGTTGAGCTGTGGGACTGGTAAATTTTATGACTGCACATTTTCAGCTCATGAATTCATAACTAGACATTTGCAACTTGCAAATCTTATTTAAGAACTGTGACCTTAATGTGTAAAGAATTCATGCACTATGGTGACAGTAGAAAAAATTAGCCGATTGTTGTGGAGTCAAGCCTATTGCATTTGTCTCTAAAAATCTTTGAGCAGAGAAGAGCATTTTACTGACAAAGTCTCAGTGCAGTTACATTTTTTGTCTGGGGACTGTGTGAAATAAAAACTCAGATGATAGTACTTTTAAGGCAGAGACATTTATTGAATGTAGATAGATAAAAGTAAATAGCATAAAATTATGTTAATATTTTTGATGTTTACCAAATAAATATTGCTAACCCATAAGATACAAATTCCTATGTTCAGCTATTAAAAAGTTAGTCCTTCTTCTGATATTTTAGATTGATAAGATTTTGTTTATGAAGACCTCTGTGTTCAGAGAGAGGTCTCTGTGTGCGAGAATTAACTTGAATTAGGGATAATTATGTTAGTTTGTATCTTGATATGTTACAGTTCTACATATCCATGCAGAATATTTAATATTTTGATTGAAGTGAGACAATGCCACAATATCTGGAAAGAGGCTATTTGGTAGGATTTATGACACACTATCAAAAGTGAAGAACTGAGATAAGCATCAATCATAAGTAAACAAGAGAAAAAAAATCTGAATATATCAGCTACCTAAAAAAGTGTCACAAAAATAGATCAATTTCATGTACAGACATATGCACTCATACGAAGGAAGTCACAAGTTCAAGATTTTGCCAAAGGGTTTAAATTTTTTTCTGTAAAAGTTTCCCTTTGCTCCCCAGTGTGTCACAAAGACCAGGATCTTTCTGAGTTTAGCCAAGGGTGGACTTGAAGCTCTTCACTCCCTGGGTCTGGGCCAGCAGTGAATGCCTGTACAATTGGTTCACACTGAATATGATTTTTCTGTCCTTTGACATAAGAAAATGAACTTGTACATACATCTTGTAAAAAGCAGCTCTGGGAGTTAGTAATGTCTGTTCAGCCCAGGCTTTTCTTAATAAATAAATAGCTAAAGGCAAGGAGGGCATTGAAGTCATCATGATAGCTGTGTGTTTTCCACAGTGCTATTCTATATTTGAAAGAAAATGTTAATTCCTTTGTCAAACCTGTTTGGTAATGTGTCAGAGAGACTCTAAACTATGAGTTTGCTCAGATGAAAGAAGAGGTAAGCAAAAAGAGCTTGATAAGCCAAACCCGAATCAAGACTTCATGGGTTTTAAAAAGCCAATATAATAATGGAATTAGTCAAACCCTGAAACTTCACTAGTTTCTTGCATGAACAAGACTTTTCTGAGGTTGTCTTTCTCAGATCAATACCAAAATTACCTTTCCAGAGACAAGTTCTAAAATAAAAACATACGATCGCTTTTATCTGTAAAGGTAATCACTTAGAATTCTCACTTCTGATATTTTAGATTGATAAGATTTTACTGTGAAAAAAATATAATAAGACAAATGTTGTAACTGTAAAAAAGTATATTTGTTAGGCAACAAAATAGAAATGTGCCATGATTATGAGTTATGAGAGAAAAAACTGAAAATGTTTAAGAAGCATGTTAAAATGTTATGACTTTTGTTTGTACACTCAAGTACAGTTTTAAATGCAAGTTTTGCTGGGCAACACTTAAAATTCTTGGATAACTTTTTTCTATTCCTGGACAAAAGGGAAACAAATATCAACTGTATTCCAAGGTGAATTTCAGTGTGTTTTTACATGGGTTTCTTACTGCTATAGAGTTTTGTTGGCCAATACAATGCTTGGCATAAATTGAAGCAATTGTGCTGTATTGTACTCACCAGCAGTGTTCCCTCAGTCTTTCAGCAGAAATTGGACATGAAAATAATCTTTGACTGAAGTGAATTCTGCTGAGACAATTAAAAAAAGAAAGAGTTTAGGTCAAGAGTTCTGATTGTCTTTTCATATTAATACAGTATTGCTTACTTTTGAACGAGTTAGTTTTAAAAAAATTTCCATATTTATAGATATAGTTTCTAAAACTTTGTTGCCATCTAACTCACTTAAAAGAATGTCTGAGAAATAAGCCTCTTAAAAGAAAACATTTTCTCTAGGCTACCCTAAAGCATACTGAATAATTCATGCAAGTCATTGAAATAAACACAATAAAGAATGAAGCAGTTAAATAAATACACTTCTCTGAGCTCTGAGTTTTTATTTTTAACTATTTGTTTCTATGTGCTAGGCTTGGTCTTGCAAAACTTAATACTGTGAACTAATACTAGGGGGAAAAAATGTACTAAGAGGATTTGTTCTTTATGTCTTAGCTTAAAATACAGTAAATAATTGAGAACAGACCCCTTGAAAGGTCACTGATAAGACCATCTTTGCTGGAAATATTTTAAGCAAATCCTAACGTGATTTTTATTTTATTCATTCTGGTGCTTATTCTCAGGGACATTTTTTGTTTGTATATAGTATTAGCAATGTACAATAAGTTTTTTTGCCTTGTTTTGAGAAAAGATGTGATTGCCAACAGTGGTTAAAATCTAATATTCCCAGTAACAATCTACATTACTATGAGAGCTAAAAGTTTAAACCCACCACCACCACCAAACAAAAACAACAAACAACCAAAAGACCCCACCCTAAATCCCAGCATCTTTCCTAGCATACTCACTTGGAATTTAGCTCCATGAAATCCCATTGTTCTTTCATTCCTATTTTCCCCAATTTCATACCTGGGAAAATATCTCACCATAGTAAAAAATCCCAAACCACCATCAGGAACCAGTCCCTCTGCCCCCTACCCAGAATGTATTATTTTGTTCCCAAAATAGAATCATAGAAACCTGTTAGTTTTTTTTCAAAGTAGAAGAAAATTTTAAAATTTTCTTTAAAATTTTAATAATGTAATCTTTTTAACCAGTTCCAAGGTTAATTTTAGTTGAACTAAAATCACCCCTGTGATATAAAACTGTTTTTTTTTTTAAATTCACCACTTTTTTGTTGTTTTGTTTTGTCTTTGTTTTTTAAATATTATTTACTCCTGCAATGATTTACTAGTGTAGTGATATTAGATAATTACATGGATAAATATAGAAAATATTTTCCATCTCAATTTGTGATACATGGCAAGTTTAGTAAAGTTTTTGAGATAAGACATGTCAACGGTGGGAAGAAAAACAAACCTTAACACTGAAATAAACCTAAAACACAAAAGTGAATTTAAACTAAATAATTTTTCTAGTGAAAACGTGGAAAAATATTCAGGATAGTGACACCTATAAGGGATGGTTTCATGTTTTGTAGGAGTTTTTCTAAACACTGCAAACCATCTCTAGTAATTTTGCAATAGGCAAAATAATTCAATTTAATTCAAAATACATTCTGCTGAAATGCATTGTAAAGGTAATAATAATATTTGCCCAATTAATTTGTTGGGGTTTTTTTTCTGTTCAGGACTCATAACTGGAGCAACAACAAATTAGACAAAATGTTTGTGGTACTGCTGCCTATCATAATATCATTTTCAGATTTCTCTATTCAGCTGCAGACATAACATGTGCTACTTAAAAAAAAAAATCATAATTTTTCATTGCAAGATCTTCAGCTAAATATATATATGTGTCTGTGAGTGTGCACACATACACATATTTATATGTGCACACACATATATATGCATATAAGAATATATATATAATGATATAAGCCAGAGTTTTCTGTTAGATAAAACCACTGAGTGGAACTGGAGTTGAGCTCATAACTTCCTTGCCTCTCTCTTAGCCTGCTTTAAAATAAAATATTCAGTGATGAAAACATTCAAGTGGGAACGTATTCACCAGAGCACAATCCCCAGCTCTCCACACAGAAAGGCACAGTTTACTGGAAATGGGTCAGTTTGGCAAAATGCAAAAGTGGGAAAAAGTCCTGAAACCATGTAGGCTCAGTGATAAACTTCTCCTGCTCTTCATATCCCCAGAAATGTTTCCTCTCCTACAGGCTCTTACTTTTGTATACATGTAGTTATTTTACAAGTGATAAACTTGGATTAGGAATTAGTTTAAAATGAATGTTGCCACAACTGGTCAACATATGAGGCTTAATACAAGATAATAGTCCTTGAAAACATGAAGATTAGGAATGGTGACTAAGGTAAAAGACAGGACAAAGTGATTAGCTTTCCAGATGATGCAGAAATAATTTCCTAAGTGTGACTATGATTTTTACTGATGATAAAAATCTTCCACTGGCTGAAAACTTTTATTTGGAGTACTAAAGAGAGATGGCCCATAAGAATATTTTAATGTACTCTGTATGTTTTTTTCTTTCACTTCCATGGGGAAAAAATTTCTATTTCATTATAAGAATTCATAATGCTAGTTTAACCTCTTGTTGGCTGAATGATAGGCTAACTGGGTGTACTGTTGAGAAATCATAGTTTAGGCATGGTGAACAGCTTCCAGAGCCCACTTAGCACAGCTTTTAGTATTACTTCTTGAGAGTCATAGTCACAATGTACACAAAGTATCCCAACTTAGTTGAATTATGTTGTTTTCCGTTTCCTGGAATTTCTCTATTGCATCCAAGACATTTACAAATGTTGGACTGGAGGCAGTAATTTCATAGAATTTTGATTTTATGTTTTATCTCTACAAAGACAGTGCAGAGAAGCCTTTAAGTTACTTCAGCCAGAAGTCCCCAGATTTGCACTTTGATGCATACTAAATACGTATCTATTGAAAGGTATAATGATTTTTTTCTTTCAATTGATTTAACATGTGATATTAATTCCACTAAATAAAAGCACCAGAAACAGACAATACCACAGGTAGCTAAGTAAGCTTCATTGCCATTTAGGTTTCTATGCTTAGTGGTTTATCTCTCTGATTAAATTCCCTTGGTTATAATAGTTCAAATCAATTGTTTGTTGGAGTTTTTATCTAAAAGATGAACAATTTTGAAAAGCATTAGTTTAAAAAAATTAAANAAAAACATTAGTTTAAAAAATTTAAAGAGTAAAAAACTACATATTTAAAATGATTGTCACTTAATTGTCTTTTAGATCCCAATACAGCCCTTGGAATGACAATAGGTGACATTCATTTAGTTTGTTTATCACATAATAGATGCTTTTTGTTTAGAGATGTCATCTCTGGCTTGGATCTTTACCACTTAATGAATCTCTCTCATAGCAATCTCTGTTCTATAAAATCATAATTTAAAAGAATTCTTTACAACATAATTCTGAATTTTTTAATGAATGACATGTGGCATGACCTCTGCCATTTTCCTTTTTCAAGAATTACATTATAGCAAGTGCTTCTGTAACTCTTGAAAATCATAGTTCCTTTTTTTAAGACAGATATAAAAGGCTAGGGGTTTTTGTTTCTTTTTTTTTTGTTTGTTTGTTTTAAATCATAGATTTATTTTCTTGGAAAACAGCACACAAAAAGATCAACAAGAAGAAATTAATTTAGTAAGATTATGCCTGTAATGATACTCGACAGCCAGTTTCATTTGGAAAGGTTATTTTGTCTACTTGTACAATGAAAGCTTAAGAGGAAAATTTTCAGACAGATGGATTTAATCTGACTGATTTATACCAACTACTATTTTTGTGGTTTAGACAGTTTCCTGTGTAAGTGTAATTAAATACCTCACTGGTATGATCTACTTTTTGTACCCTGATGTTTCCTAAAAGAGATGTCACATTAAAAATATAATGTGAATTTTCTTCTACAGGTAAGTAAGAATTTCAGTAATGGGAAAATCTAATTTTTTTTTCTTTTTTATAACATCCAAAGTTACCTTTTGTAATGAGATCTTGGAGATCAAATGACTGCAATTCTCATATGTCTGAAAGCAGCTGCCTCAGAGTAAAAAAATCTGCATCAGGCATGTGTTTTGTAACCCTCCACAGCCCCCCCCATTACCCTGCTTTCTGGTCAGGTTAGCTCTCGCACCTGGCTTCAAGCAGGTAAATGGCGTAGGGTGAGGTTT
>WEIU01021451.1:4500-23939 GCA_013389925.1 Aegithalos caudatus
AAAAAAGCTCCTTCCTGATAAGATTATTTCTAAATAGCCAGCTTACAGTCCTTACCAACACAGTAGTTCATGTGAGCAAATGAATGTGTCTAAGACCTAATGTAAAATAAATCAGGTCCTTAACACCTGAACACTGACATGTTCAGGGTGTTGCAAGGTGGTTCAAGACATTTCAGCAGCTGCAGCACTCAGAATTAGAGCAATCAAGACACTTTCATGTATTCTCTTTGGATAGTAAATACATTCATAGTAAACAAGATTTTTTTTATTTTTTACTCAAGAGTGACATAGCAGTAAAGTTGGTGAATATGGTGGTGTGTCTTTTGTTGGCAGTGTTTATGAAATCTTTTATTAGAGCTTGCTATTTATTTCCCTATATTCATTACGTTTTTCCTTTGCTCTGACTCCACAATAAAGGTTGAAGATTTCCCACTTAAAAGATCCCATTAAGAAAAGCTAACAAAAACCCTCCAAGGATGTTCAGAAATATGTTTTGCATTACAGAAAAAAAATTAAGTATTTCTCAAGAATATAAATTAAGGAACCAGAGATTTGAATCTTGCAAGGAGTGAAGAACCTGTCTAGTTTTAGCATCCTGAACACTTCCACATGCACAAGTCTTTGCAGGATCAATAAATAGTTTAAATATAAAAAACTAATAAACTTAATTATCAAGCAAGTCAAGGTGTAATTTTGAAGCTTCAAGATACTATGCCAAAGTAGTCAAGAGCTGCTCATTCTTCCGTCTTCAAATACTTATTTTGCTGTGTTGAAATATTCACTTAAACTGTTGTAGCTTACAACACACACATATATGCAACAATGAGCATACAGCACCATTCACATATACAATTTTCCAAATATTGCTATTGGAAAAATACTCTGCATGCTGCATTCTCAATCCAATTATTTTGGATATTTTCCTAAAGCAAAACACATTAGCAAACATTTCTGAATAACTGCTCAGTGGATCCATTAGCAGACTTAGTTGGCTAAACTAAACTTAAAAAAAAAAATTCTCTTCTATAAAAGATGATAGAACCACAAAAAAAACCCAAAACCCAAACAAAAAACCCCCAAATAAAACAANAAAAAAAAAAACAAAAAAAAAAAAACACCCCCCCCCCCCAAAAAAAAAAAAGGAAAAAAAAGAAAAACAAAACAAAACAAAACAAATTTTCAAATGAAAAATGCATTGGAGCTCTCAGCAAATATAACATTTTGGAGGCTAACCAGAAATAATGTCACTGCTCTATGAAGAAAGCTCTTACCTGACCCTGCAAGTTTTGAATGGTTATTGAACATCAGTGATAAAGGCAGGAGGAAAGCCACTTGACAGCATTTCTTTCGTAACAGGGCTTCCTAGAGTTTTTGTGGCAAGAAAACAAAGCATTTTACGAAATACCCTTGGCCCCGGCCAAATAAAAGGTTGGGTATTTCTAAATGAGAGAAAGGTTCTCTGCTGAACCAAAAGGTTGAAAACAATGCTCCAAGAGCTCTTGATATAAGACAATAATTTCTGTCTTACTGTTCAGAAAAAAAAAACCCCAATCAACTGTATACAAGTTCAGCAAAACTACTAAAACTTCATTAGCACTTTAGAAGTTACGAACAATGCATGAGCTGCTTTAAATCAGAATTTGTTTACAAACAAAAGATGTTAGATAAGAAATAGTACTTTACAATTTGTACACATAGGGGCCAAATTAAGCCTGAATAGTTAAAATACTACTGCAAGCTTTATAAGATCACACAAGTAAAAGTTATGATTCCTTGATATGTGAAAGGAAAATATGAACTGGAGTGCTATTAAGATATAACAGAGAAAACAGCTGCTATCTGAATATATAAAACCATAAAATAAACCTATTTGTAGTATCCAAAACCAAACTGTTAGACAAAATAGTAATGACTTCAAAGTATTTGATATTTCAAAACTATATAATGAAACAATAAATTATATAATAAATATTATGAAGGTCAGCTTTTGCATAACAAGGAATATGGGCCAGAAATTGTACACAGAGCAATAAAAGGGTATTGAGAAAAGGCAGTGTGTACTTCTAGGATACTGGGGGGAAAAGAACACTGTTAGATACTTTATTCCCCAGGCTAATGGCCTGGAATACTACGTATGCTAGGAGCCAGACCCATGGAAGTGTTTGGACATCCACCTCCTAACTAGCTGCCTAACTTGCCATTAGCTATAAAGATGCATATTTAGGATAGTAAAATGCTGAAATATCATCTCCAAAGACATTTGTGGGACTGAAATATTTCAAAGCTAGAAAACATTCTTTAAAAAAGTCTGTTTGAATACAGCAATACTAAAACACCTAATGAAACTTTCCTAGTGTCCTAATGTCGCTACCTATGGAAACAGACTTGTATAATCAATTGATTCATCATTTAAAGAGCTGATAAAAATAAATCTACATTTACAATAGTTAAAGTACTAGGTTATACAATACAATCTCTAGGTAAAATACTCCAGCTATTTGTAAGAACACTCAAGTTGTAATGTTTACAATTCTCAACAAACAAGCTTTTTCAGTTTCATATACATCCACAGCAATGAACTAGGCTTCCTTAGCTACGTTTCCTGATTTTTCCCTGCTCTATCAACTGCCCTATTACAAATAAAAACTACATTAATAAAAAAAAAAATTACTCATTTTCAAAGGAGTAAGGTGAGTTAAGACAAGCAAATATCCAGCAACACATTTCTGGCAGTGATTGAATAAAATCAGCTGGAAGAGACAGCTGCATCTGACAATGCAAACAGTATCAGGAAAAACAATCCAGGCTAAACATGTTTAAAAGATAAGATGGAAAGGTATGGGCTTTTCACTTGCTTTTGAACTTATTTTTAAGTGTGACGTTCTGCTTTTCCCCCCACAGCTAATAAAGGTTGAGGGGCATTACATTCTACAGATTGGTCATTCCCAATAACAAACATACAACATCCTACTACTCTCCTGTAGCAGTTGTGTTTAAAACTGAGGATGTTGGCCTACAAAATTTAAAGCTATGTTCTAGGAAAAAGAACTAAAAAGCTATCATAAATATGTTAGCAAAATGAATCAAATACTTGGTGCATAAAGCTGTCCTAACTAGAGCTTATTTGAAATGCTTTTGTGTACACATTCCCACACAGGGGACATAAATGTTTCCTTCCATGTTTAGCTTAAAATGAACCTTCAGACAATAGCTCAAAGTATGAACAAATGCACTTATTTACTATCAACATTAAAGTTACTTCCAACATACTTGCTACAATATGGGGACAAGCAGACAATTCACTGTTACTTCAGTGACAAACAGACAATTCAAAGGAACTACCAAATGCCCTGTGGTGCCCAGATGCTACTTCTGCAGAGGAGAGATGAAACAAGGGACAGTACTTTATTTACTAGAAGGTGAGAAGAAACACACAGAAAAGTGATGATGCTCCTAAACATCCTAAAAGAAAACATGGTCTCTCTTGGTTTTCAAAAATTTACTTAGCATTTTAATTACTGACAGCTGGATGAACTTTATAGGAAAGTTAGAACTAAACACACTTAGAGCAATGCTTCTATCTGAAGTCATATACATATGTATATATATCATCACTGCAGTATTTAAATGCCCAAATTTCCATCCTTTCTCACACAGACATTCCATCTTTCAAGTGCCACTATTACACAGCCACATCTACATAAAAGAAGAGCTCCACATTTTCATCTCCAACACACTGCTTCAGAATAAGCTGGCTGTCTCTTGACACCTCTCCTTTGAAGGACACTCACACAAGGTCTATCCTCTATCTGACTTAACTGCTCTGCTTTCAATCTGTGCTGGTTTAGGATGGGCTAATTTATTTTCTTCAAGGTAGCTGGGATGGGGTTGTGTTTTTGATTTGTGATGCAAACAGTGTTGATAACTGAGAAATGTTTCAGCTGTTGCTGAGCAGTGCTTGCCAAGTCTGACCTTTTCTACATCTCATACCACTCCACCAGCAGAGGAGGCTGGTGGTGCACAAGGAGCTGGAAGCCAATACAGCCACACAGCTGACTCCAACTGACCAAAGCAATATCCCACATCCCATGACACCATACTCAGCATATAAAGCTGGGTAAGAAGGAGAACGGGGGAGGTTGGGAATTATGGTGTTTGTCTTCCCAAAACATGGTTGTATATGATGGAGCCTGGCTTTCCTGGAGGTGGCTGAACACCTGCCAGCCCATAAGAAGTGGTGAATGAATTCCTTGTTTTGTTTTGCTTGTGTGCAAGGCTTTTGTTTTACCTAATGAACTGTCACTTTTGCAGCCTGCAACTACCTCTGTAGGTCTCATGACGGTCAATTTAGATTTTAATTTGAGTAATAAAACTCAAAAAAGTAGGAAAAAGAAGACATACTACGTAAACAGGATGGAAGTTATTTCCATATGAAATGCTACTAGTCTTTTCAGCATTTGATACAAATCTTTTTGATCTTTTAGTAACAATTTAACAATACAGAATAATCAATTTGCAGAGCAAAATCTGAATATACACTTTGACAAATCCATGGTTAACACAGTCAAAGAGAGAGGTTCAATTCCTAATCTGCAGAACTCAGATCAGAGTTATTTATTTGAGACCCAGAGCACACAGCTCAACAAAGCTGTCTTGATATAAAAGCCAAAGAGTGAAACTCCCAACAAAATGTCTGTATTGGCATTCTTTCACTGAAGCTATTCCCATCAGCATTAAAAAATAAAAAACAGGTGACAGAAGTAAACCAGGGGTTACTATGCTGGAACGAAGTATTGCATTTACAAACAGACAGCAAGAAAATCATGTGCCAAACAATATGATTGAAGCACAAAATCAGCTACCACATGATATTATCATCAGTTAATGGTTAGAGAAGATATGCTGCAGAGATGTACGTGTACAAGGACATAAACATTAAAGTGAGGACGGTAAGCACCATCAAGTTTCTTGACCAGGCCTCCACCTAAAGCACGAGTTCTTACTGAAAGTTTATATACTGTCAAGAAGTTAATTTTTTTTTTCTCTACTCCTAGAAGTTTTTCTTTTGTAACTATCTGAAGTACTTTGGTAATTTTACATAATTATCAAATACCCTGGTCACTCCATCTTCCACTAAAACACAGCCATATGTAACAGTAAAGTTCAGAAACTAATTAACATCAATAGCTCAAAAGTTAAAAATATGAAGTCATAACTTCTCCAAATCAAAAGCTACGTAACTAATCACCTACAATGGATTTTTTATTTCCCTTCTGGAATTGCTGTCTTGAATGAAGGAGAAAAAAAATTTAGCTCTCAGGATCAGGAACTGTGAAATATCAGGGAAGTCTGTTCTAATAAACATGTAAGTGTAATTATTTCTAAGGGTTTCTTCCTTTACCTCTACAGACATTACTGACAGCAAAACACAAAACTTCTCTTGTCCATAGAGTGGAAGAGGCTACAGCATCCAGGACTGAACAGGGAGGGATGCTGCACGCTTCTGTGTGTACAGCTACAAGAGCACAGAGGTTAATCAAAAATATTCCCTGGAAAGTATAGAAAGAAGCAATTCAATAAAGGAAGCAGCTTTTTTGTGGAAATCTTGTACTGTCTTACTTATACCCTTCCCTTAACCGTTACATTCACTTCAATAAAGATGGGCTTACCATGGATTTGACAGGCTTGGCAAAATCTCTGTGGAATAAGGTCATAAAGGAAGCACAATAACAGGGACATCATGGAAAAGTAGAAGGGAGGAATGTACAAGGCTGTGCACACAAAGGCAGTGCATAATTCCAGAAGAATCCATCAGAAAACCCAACATGCAAATGAAAAAAAAACCTGCTCTGGTCTCTTACCTTGCTGTCAAAAAGATCAGTCCATTTTGTTGTTTCCCAGAATGTCTCTGTCAAAGCTTCTGAGCAGCTCTCATGATCCTCATCTTTGCCTTCTGCATCGCTGGAAGCAGCCCCTTCTTGGCTCTGCAGATGAAGAAGTTGGTCAGCCAGCGCACTTCCCTTTCGACAAAGTGCATCCACTAAAGTACTCTTCTGTTTTTCCATTTCACTAGGGAGAAAAAGAAAAACACTATGAAAAATATTCAGAATCTTCTGCAGATACCTCTTTAAGAACAGAAACAGCACTAACCCAGTTTAAGCTAAAAAGTTTACAGTAGTTAGTACATACAAGGCTATTTACTATAAATTAATAGTTTAATTAATTATAAAGGTACTTAATAATTCTTCTAATTATGAAATGCCTTAGATGACTTAAGGCAAGGACAACTCAGGATTCTAAAAGTAAGTCAGCATCTAGAAATACAGGTTTATAGTTCCTGGCATTATAAACAGAGTCAAATCCACCATTAACATAAGCAGATATAATTCTGCTGACTTCAAAGGAAATGCATCCATTTAAAGCACCACTGAATTTGGTGTTTAATTTCAGATGTTATATTCAAAACACATGACCTAATGGATCAACTTACCAAGAAATGTTTAGAATTAAGATTATTATGTCAAGGCTTTCCTTTCATATCAGCAATTCTAGAATTACACACAAATCTGGATTCAGGATAGCTAGAACAGATGGACTAGCTTTAGAACTGAAATCTGATATTTTATAGATAATCAACAAAGATGCATCTCCCATTTTAAGGGCCTAATATTCAGATCTGCTGTTCTGTTACTAAAACAGCACCATGCTACACACAGTGAAATTCATTACTTATTCTCCAGACTAAGGGGTCACCTTCAAAATACTATCTTCCTAAGGATATACATACTGATAGTACAGAGGAACAATCTAAAACTGAAGAAGAACAATGGGTCTCAAAAATACTCTGACACATGGTTACCATGCTTTTCACAAATGAAATCACTTGCAAGCAGTTACTCCTTAGGCTGATGTAAATTTTGTCTTCAAATACAGATGGGAAAGTTGGCAAAATATAAAAGGCAAGTAGCATTCAAAACAGATACTTCTACTAATACTCCAATGGTCCCACTAAGGAAGGGATTACATTTGACACAACAGCTTAATATCCCATTTTTCTGATACATTTAAATCCTGAAAGAACCCTTGTTGATTTTACTGAGTAAATAAGAGATTGGAAGTTTCAGTGTCCCTGCATTTCTGGAGACATAATAAGAGAACGCAATAATTGTGTAGTCATACTTCAAATTGCCCGTGCCACAAAAAAATAATACAAGTCATCAAAAAAAGATACAATCACTCAATTTCTTATATGCAGAGACAAAGTACATAGACTACAGAAATAGGATGCAGGAAAATTATTTACTGGGTAGGTACTTTTTTATAGTAGTTGCATCAGGCCTGGGATCAGTCTTCATGGCAAAATATACTGCTAATGCTGTTTGATCAATATGAGAGATTACTGTATTTGCAGCTTCAACGATTTCATCAAGTCTTTTCATTCGTTCCTAAAAGAAGAATATTAAGATGTTCAGCACCATGAAATCACAGTAGTTCATGGTTGATCCTACTAACATTAGGGTGATTGCAAAGCTATGCAGAAATAACATTTGATAATTCAACGTATTCTTTTCTTCACTTCATTCAAATTTTGCTTAAAACACCCCAGAAAGTCTTCAAGATTTCCTGCATACTTACTCCATTTCACTGAAAACAAGCTGTGAAATATGAGGTCGGAATATGCAAAATGCAGAGTTTACAGAAAGAAAATCACTTTTCAGTACAAATCAGTACTCCTATATAATGTAGCAGTTATTCAATTCAGAAATAAATACAAAATCAGAACTAAATGAAAAGAGAAATAATCTAGATAGTGGCATATGCACAAAAGTGTTTGTCTTCAAGATAAAAAAAAAAAATGCAAACTTTTCTATTGACAGTTCCCATTTTTGAGGACAGTAATGGAAGCTGGATTTAGCTGTGTTACTTCAGGGGGTCCGTCTGATTCATGCTGCTAGGAGAAATTACCAGTCCAGAAGAGGATGTGTGCTTGTCTCAGCAGCCACCATTCAGAATAAAACTGTTGTAGACTAACTAAGTAAGAAAACTTAAAATGTGCTTAACTGAACAAGGCATAACTTGTGAGAAAACACATTTTGGTTAGGCATATTTTCTTTTATTTTGCTGTGGGAGTAAGTAAATCACAGTCAAGGGAGGCATCTGTCACTCTAATTAGAAATTTCTGCTTTTTAATACTGAGTACGGTCATTTCAAATGTGCAGACTTCAAAGAAAGACTTAATTTTTTAGGCTACGTGGGTATATTGAGACAAATCAAGTTTAGGAAGTGTTAAATAACCTTTTCAGAATCCAGCTGATGAAGTCTTGCAACATACAGAGGAAGATGATTAGGAAATGCTTCTTTCAACTCACTATACATGTCAGTGGTATCCAGCCTAGAAGAGAGGAGGATATAGCATGAAAGTACAGATTCTGAATATTTTTGTGAACTTCAAGCTGCTTCAAGCTTGTGTAGTAATGACAAGTAGACATACTTGGTCATCCACTGTATTTTTAGGTCTCTTAAAGCTTCAGCAAATTCTTCTTTTGCATCTTTTTCTTTTTCCTGTTCTTTTTCTTTCTCTTTGCTGCCATTTTTACTCTTTGATGGTGATGGTATCAGATGATAATGAACAGTAAGGACATCCTGGAGGTGGGAGAAGAGACACATACTCAGAGGGATACAGCACACTTTTTTGATGTCATATGAAAGCTAAATCATAGCCAGCAACTACTCTGAGCTACACATACAGGAACTGCTTTAAGTTTTTATTTTGAGCAGTGCAAGGATGTAAATATTAAAACAGCACTAGGTATAAGAAAAGAAAGCCCAAAATTTAGCCACTTTGACATTTTTACATTCACATAATTTTACATAATATTAGTTAGGGAGTAAGGAAGGTGGTTTTCTATTTGTTGATAAAAAAGCAAATAACTTGGTTAAAAGGGTAAGTGAAAAAAGACAGGGCTCCTATCCTACAAATATGGCAATAAACAAATGAATAAACATGGCTGAATTCTAAAAAAATAATACCACAGTAGGATAAACATGAAACATGTCATAGGATATCTTTATTCCTCCCAAGATACTATTTCTTCGATGTGCATACTGAGTTAGCATACTCATCCACAGTGAACTGATTTCCAGTTTGCTGTCACACTTTCCAGTTTCACCTGTATCTCAGCTCTAATTAAGTAGACACAACAGCAAGACTTTTTTTTAAACCTTAAATAGTAGCATAGAAACAGGACTACAGTTTGAGTTCATGTTACACTAGTCAATAACCACCATGAGAAAACCAGTTACAGCTATCTAAAAGGAAAATCCTAACTCAGACCATGTCTTGAAGTCCATTTCCTGACAATTTACATATTTGCAAAGAAGGTAGCATTAGATTCCATCCACTGCTTCTAAAACATCCAACTGCTAGGCGAGGCCATTTGTTCCTTTTGGTTTTAATGTTTCAATCTTTCAACAAGCCTCTCCCTAAATAGTGAGGGTACAGGTACCATTACTTTACATACAGGGTACTTCAGAGAAGATGACAAATTTAAGTCCTCTAGATACCACTACTCTGTTGCAACATGGTGCAAAAATATTGAGTTGCATGTTTAATTACTGTGGCAATATAATTATTCTTACCATCTGTTCCAGAATACATTTGTGGGAGTGCTTCCCATAAATCAGGTCAGTGTTGTGTAGTAAAATGAACCCTTGTGTACAAGATGGAGTTAAAGATACTTAAATAGCAAGTAAATGGTGACAGAAACTGTAATGATGGACTTTAACACTACCCTTCCGAAACATTCAAAAACTATACTGCAGAAAAAATTTATTTGAATTTATAGTTCAAACTGACTAGCATCTTGCTGTGGGTTACTGAACACAATACTGGTAAAAGTGATTTAAATATTCCCTTAAAACAGCTTTTACAGTTACTTAATATGTAATCACAGAATCACAACATGGACATTTAAATTCTTTTTTTTTTTGACAACTAGTTTAAATAACTAATCTGTATTTAAGTGTAGCTTTCACAGGAACTATCCTGCACACATGCATTGCAAGCACAACCATTCAATGCACCTAAATGAGCCTCCAGCAATACCTAGGCCAGAGCATGACAAAACAGATCATGGAAGTAAGTACACACAGGAAGATACAGAGGTCAGGAACATGGTGGGGGGATCAAGCTAATTAGAACAGTAGAAAGCAACAAGATAGTTCACTAAAGCAAACCAAACATTTTAAGAAGTTTTTAAGAAGCTAGTTCAGCACAAAAATCTTAATTTACAATACTTTCTAAAATATGTCTTTTATTGAGACTAGTATTTTCCTAAGAAAGAAACCTGCCTTTCTAAAAAATATTCTTCCAAGAGTTGAGGATTTTCTTTTTGAAAGTCCATTTTCATTTCACTTGGCTGCATATTCTTGGAGTTATTAATCTAGATGACCTCTGCATTCTCAGGCTTTGTCTCTATGAGAAGGCTCTGCAAGTCTGGTTTAATTTTCAAACCAAACCTAATTGGATTAACAAAATCTTACTTATGTGGATGAACACTTGCATTTTGAGAGACTAATCCTATGTAGCTAAACCATCAACAGTAAAATGTCATCTCCCTGTCCTCTCACATAGGTACTTTTGGTCTCATGAGGTTCTGCAAGCCATGCAAGCTATGACCACTGGAAGGAAAACAATGAGTGTCAGACCCAGGCACCCTCCCCTCAAAAGCACTTACAGAGCCCATTTCTCCACAGACCTCAAACTTACTTCATGGGATAAATAAAGTTGGGTTATTATCACATTTAACTATTACAGGGCATTAAGATGGACTGAAGGCTTCTTTATTTATTTTATCTGCAAACACTAGGATCATTTATAACACTTGGCAACTCCCTAGGTACCAGAAGATATCAGAATGCCAGAGTCATTGCCAATACAGAACATTCATCATTAGAGACTAAGGAGAAGAAAGGCAGCTCTTCACAATTCAGCACTCCAATCTATTTTCTTATTTGAATTTCTCTCTGACAGGAACAGAATTCCTAGAGTAGTGTACTGGATTTTAATTTTGTATATAATTATAAAATATAGAGAGCTATAGAGAGAGAAACACAGCAAGTGAGCATATGAAAGTAAGCACTGTAAAAATTACTTTAAGGAAGCTTTCAAATTTATCCTCTAAAAATATATGCAGTATTGGGAAATTGGGAAGCATACAGGATATGCACTTTGGTCAGTGTACTCTGTGGAGTCTCGTAAGCCTCACTGGGTTTAGTTTTAACTGAACTACAAACTACACAGACAAACAAGCACAGTCCCATCAAAACAGTCACCGTTTAAAAGAGCTTAATTAACAGTTAATTTGGCTTCAATATTTCAATTTAGATTTCTATCTGGTGTTCTAACATCTACTACTTTATATGTAAAACACATATAAAACTATTGTTATTTGTATTTCAAAGCATTTGCAGCAAAGTTAACCACAGGAAAAAAAGCTCCCTCCAGGAACACATCCCAGGTCTCATTTTCCATTTAATAAGTATCTTCATATTAATGCCTACCTGCAAATACAGATAAATATACATATGGAATTTGAATCTGCTTTAAGATGCATACAATTTGTGCAGTGTTACTTATTTTTATGGCAACTCTGATTTAATGAGAAATTAATTAAGCTTTTTGAAGTTACCAGGAAGACTTACACATACATCATCCTATTTTTGAATGCTTCATGATTAAACAGGGATAGTGTCTTAATGCCCAAAGAAGTCACCCTTTCACATGTCACTTCACAATGGTATTTATAAGTCTTCCACTAGTACTTATCAATATCTGTATCATGCATTCCTTGCTTTCAATTGGAAGAAAGAATAGCAGAATAGGAAAAAAAGCTGTAGAAACTTTCCATCCCTTGGCTAAATGTTACACATTGTTGTTCAAAAGCTACATTACATAAACCAACAAAAAATTATTCTTACAGACCTGAAAAAGCCAATGATATGTTTTTCATTCTAACTACGTTCTGGACAAAGCTCGGAGACAAGGGAAAAAAGTAATCAGATTGTAACTGCATTACAAATGAAAACAAAGACACCTGTTTATTATGTGGAGAGAACCCCTTGACATTTTTGTACAGTTATAAATGAATTAACTATCTTTGGAAAACTAGGCTGCTATTTCCAGGCCTAACCATGAACTGCTTTTATGCAAAACAGAGATGCAGTCAGGTGGATTGAAACCTGCTCAAAGTCCAGGCCCAGAGGATGGTCTGACATGCAGTTGGAGTTCACTAACTGTTTGTGTGCCCCAGGGGTCAGTTCTGGATTGAACCCTGTTTGATGTCTTCATTGATTACCTGGACAACAGGGCAGAAGGCACCTTCACCATGCTTGCTAGTGAAACCAAACTGGGAGGAGGGGCTCATATGCCAGGGAGTTTGCTGCCATCCAGAGGGACCTCAAAAACCTGCAGAAATGGGCTCAACAGGAGCCTCATGAAGTTCAACAAAGAAATGCAAGGTCTGGAAAAGAATAAATCCAGGCACAGTACATGCTGGGGGCCATCCAGTAGGAAAGCAGCTTGGCATCCTGGTGGACACCAGGTCGAACATGGGCCAGCAGTGTGCCCTTGTGGCAAAGAGGGCTACTAATCTTCTAAGAGGGTCGGTCTGGACCCATCTCTGAAAAATGTGAAAAATCTATACATACTTCTTTGACTGACTGCATCACTGAAGAAATATATAAACAAGTTTTCTGTGCTGGAAAACATCTTAACTGCAGGTAAACTTATGATAGGGCAGGGTAAATACCCAAATTTTTAAAGTAGGAAGGCCTCTGAGTAGCATTCTCAGAAAAAATGCATTAGTTATTGGAGCTCTTACAGAACAATGCTCTGAAATACACTGTTTTATTTCACAGAATATGCTGACTTGGAAGGGATCAAAGGATAATCAAATCCAGCTTCTGGCTCTGCACAGGTCACATGTGCCTGAGAGCATTGTCCAAACACTTCTTGAACTGTCACACGGGTGCTGTGACCACTGCCCTGGGGAACTGTTCCAGTGCCCAACCACCCCATGGGTGAAGAATCTTCTTCTAGTATCCAACCTAAACCTCCCATGACACAACTTCAGGCCACTTCAGGTCTTGCCACTGGTCACCACAGAGAAGAGACCAGTGCCTGTGGCTCCACTTTCCCTCATGAGGAAGTTGCAGACTGCAATGAAGTCTCCCCTCAGTCTCCTCCAGGCTAAACAAACCAAGTGACCTCAGCCACTCCTCATACAGTTTCCCCTCAAGGCCTTCACCATCTTTGTTGCTCTCCTCTGGACATTCTCTAATAGTTTATGTCTTTCTGATATTGTAGTACCCCAAACTCCACACAATATTCAAGATGAGGCTGCCCCAGTGTGGAGCAGAGCAGGACAATCCCACTGGAGCTGCTGTGCCTGATGTCTCCCAGGGCACTGCTGGCTCAGGTTCAACTTGCCATTGACCAGGACCCCCACGCCCCTTTCCCTGCCACTGTTTTTCCAGCACCTCATTCCCCTCTCTGTACTGTACATCCAGTGTTGCCCCATCCCAGGTGCAGAATCCAGCACATTTGGGTTGTGATTGCCCAGCCCCTGTTTTGTTGAGGCCTCTCTGCAGGACCTTCCTGCCCTAAGGGAGACAACAGTTCCTCCCATTTAGTCTTGTCTGCAGACTTGCTCAGTGTCCCTTCCTGTCCTGTGTCCAAGTCACTAACAAAGATGTGGAAGAGTGCAGGGCTGAAGATGGAGCACTGCAGAAATCCACTAGTTTATGTGCTGCTAGTACACTAATGAGTAATACATGGAAGTAACAAGGACAGTTTTTATTTTGGCTAGGGTGGTTTTACTGCTCAGATCTGAATACAAATCTCTGTCCAAAAAACAAAGGAAAAAAAACAAACTAACAAAAATACCAAAAACAAGAACAAAACTCAGAACCTCTGGAATCTGCTCAATAGGTTTTGTTATTCAAATTGTATTATTATTAAAGTTTAATTCCCTTGTTGGAGATTCACTTAGTGAAGATCTTATACCCTATTTTACTAGGAAGCTATTCATTCACATGGGATTTTAAGTTATCTTTCTGAAAGTGATCTGCATGATTTTCAGGTATGAAAACAAAACTCAGCAACATACACTAAAATCTCTTTTGGAAAGATTAATCTCATTCCCACATGGTTTTTACACCAAGACCAGAGTAAGTTAGCAGGTTCAGCTTCCATCTTACTATTCACAGAATTACAGAATATGACTATAAACTATGTTATTCATGGTTCTCAGGTCTTACTTCTAAACAAGAATCCTGACTAATCTGCATGGCACCCCTGAACAGAGTAACTTGAAATCAACAGAAAGTAAATACCTTTACAACTTAAGAACAAGAAAAAACCCAGTAACCTTATGTAGGTAGTCTAGTGAAATGTATTTTTTGCATTTTTCTGAACCAACTGTTTCACACTGCTGGTAAAATACTGTATTACGTGATGTGAAAATACAAGAAAGCATGATATTGAACAGTTATACTGAAAGTCGTCCCCTTTCTAAACTATCTTATATGTGCTCCAAAATTCACTCTGTGAATACTACTACCTGCTACATGCCTGTATAAACTCTAGCTTCCTACTGTATGTTTTCTATGACTGTAAAGAAGGCAACTCTCAATTTAGTAGACTGGGAATACAGTTAGATATTCAATTATTCAATTTAAAGGGTTAGGTTCACATTTGATTCTCAATCTGCAGACAGAATAGGCAGAAACACTTGCCACAAAAAGTCTTTACCACAAACAGTGAACATTCCTGAGTATTTAATAACAAGAAAAATTGCAGACCACTACCACCACATGCATTTTTACAGCACTTATTGCAGAAGTATACAGATGCTCATGTGCCTCTCAGCTATGTGTTACAGTAGTGTTTTATCATTCTACCAGTAAACATACTTAAGGTGCTGAAGTAAATAAAAAACTCAGGTCTAAGCAGGTAGATGAAGGAGACAAATTAAAAATCAAGACTGGTAGACAAAATCTTTAAGTCATATGCAAAAAGACTTCAGTATATCTTTTTCAAAAACTAACATTCAGTACCTTTTTAAATTTTCCTTGTCGCTTTGCTGCAGACTGCCCCTGGGAGTTAGAATAACATACTGTAAGAAAACATGCACACACCACAAAGGATGGAGACACCTTCTCTGTACAATTATAGTTATACTTCCAACCTACAGATTTCCAACTTTTAGAGAGTCATGTCTGTGATCAAACATGCTCCTAAAGCATGCTCTTTCAGGTTTTTAAAATTAATAAACCAATGCATCACTGTATATACAATCCATTACTCCTGCAATATAAGCAAGTGTTGTTAACCACTTAGCTTCAGTTAATAAATTACAGAAATTCACTCTCAGAATTTTAGATTTTTGACTGTTTAGTGGCATTGTTCTATTTCATAATAAATATAGACAAATTAGATACATTTTCCTCTACCTTGCATCCATGCACTGGATGAGACAACTTTGCTGCCTAGTTCTCCTTTTTTGTCTCCTGGTACGTACTGAAGCTCACTAACGGCAGTAGAAAATATCAGATACTATTTGATATCATCCTTTTTCCATTGAAATCTGACCATAACAGTAATGCCTTGGGCTATGACATGAGAAACACCTCAGCTAGAATTTCTTTCTGTGTAAGATCTTAAGTATTCTCCATCACATTAAATTTGACAGACTGTATCTACTTATTTCCTGCTTCCTATCCCAGAAACCACTGTACATAGCCACTTAGGTTTTAAAATAAAACATGCAAGATTGCAACCAATAGTTCAAGGAAGTGCACAATTCTCGCTAGGGAAACTAAATTATGCTAGTGTAATGGATTTATAATGGATTTCATAAAAGTACACTTGCAACCTCACAGGAATCACAAAGAAATATTAAGCTAGGTATTTTAGAGCTCCTAGTTACTGGGTTTTTCCTGATACATAAATTCTCCTGATACATTCTCACCTGCAGTTACATGCAATCTGCCCCAGAAGTACAACCAATTCAGATTAACTCAACATTTATGCTCAACAAGATCTAAAGGTACATGCCAAGCAACTCACAGAAACTTATTTTCTATGAAGAAATACTCTGGTTTTGTAAATGTTGTTCAGCCACATCTAGTGATGTATGGACATAGATCAACTACCTTTGAGTACTAACAATCACTAGGATTGACTAAAATTTAGTCTCAAGCATACCATCTGTTTAAAAACAGCTAAGGGAATCTTCTAAACACTGTAGCACCACATACACGGAAAAGTGACATAGTTACTCTAATCACTGTTGCAATACACAGTCATATAAGTTAATAATAAGTTAATAAATGTTTTTCACAGGATGCCAGTGTTATGAGCAAAAAAGATCCTTAATCTTTTTTTCCTAGCCTCACACACCAATATCTTATGTTATTCTGTTGAAGCATACAATCATACTAGTGGTTGACAACATCAGTGTAAGAAAATCTGTTTATGTATTTGAGTCAGCAAAATTTCTGCTACTTGGTAACAGTAACATATCTGTTTAGAAAGCACATGTTCTTGCTGAATATTGCATGCATGCAACGAAGAATATTACAGAACGGACATGCACATGACACTATATGCACATATTTTTCATTCAATAATTAAATTAAGCTAAGAAGTTACATAAGGTCAATTTTAAAGGTTCCACACCAACAAGAATGCAGTTGTTTCTAGAAATGAAAGATTTCAGAGCAAAAGAATTAAAAGTCAAAATTCACAAAATGCAATTATATTTGAAATTAGAAGATGAAAATAATAACAGAACTACTTAGAAGTTATGATGACATTATAATGAAACAACTGCTTCTAAAACGTATTACGTTACCAAACCTAATGCTCTATAAGTACTAACTCCATAAAATACAGCATTTCCTGGCATGCCATTTGCTTGCTGAAAAATTTCTGAAAAAATCCCCATCATCCATTCCATATACTCACAGCTTTCTTTCCAAGTTCTGTTTTAGACAGAGTAAGACTTCCTGCAAGATAACATCCTGGTCCTGCTCCTTTAGGTATTCTGTTCAAAGAAAGGAAATTCAGTGTTTAAAACCAGGTTCACTAAGGTTCCATGAAAACTACAATAAAGAAGGCAAACAGGGAAAGAGCAACACGAGGAATTACCAAGCCTGGACAGGCAGACACTATTAAAGTATCATTTTAGTGAGGTGCAGAAGCAGCTGCCTAGGTGCAGATGAGAAGAACAACACTTCGTAACTTACTTGTCATCAGGAAGAGATGTAACAAAGAATGGCTGACTGTGTTTTGGTGGTAAAGTCAAACTGTTGGACTTCTTCTTCCCTAAGAGTGCAAGGCTATGGTTTTCATAAATATCTAAGCTCAAGGTACTAGACAACCTATGAGAAACAATAAATGGCAGGTCTTTGATGCGATCCAGCTCACTGTTCTGCTCGTGACGAATTTGTAACCGAATAGTGTAATCTCCTTTTTCCAGTTTCACAGAATACTGAAAGAAAGAAGTTCTCATAAATGTCATGATCAAATATTTCAGCATTCATAAAAAAACCCCAGAAATAAGACTGTCATGTTCTTGATCCATATAGCTCTAGCCATTTAAACTAAACTAGATTGCTTGACTTTGGAAATCTCCTGAAAGAGTGCTTTGAAGACATGATAGCAGCCAAAACACATTTTGTACTGACTGAAAAAAAAAAGTTTTCAGACCACGAAACAGACTGATATAATTTGTTCCTATTAAGTACTGTTTTAACTGTTAAAGTAATAATCACAACTCTTGTTAAGCTTTCACTTGAAAACCTCTGCAGGTTTGCCTTCATTACACTTTTAATTTACTATGTTGGGGTGCTTTACAGTTTAGATCACAGAATATCTGCTGCTGTCTCAAACACTATACCAATTTTCACACCAAGAGACCCAGTATTCATGTGAGGTGCAGTTTAAAGAGCTGACAGACTCTTTGTCCAGAGCTTGTTACTCAGGATTATGCAGATAACATCATCTCCATTACTTAAACCCCCCCCAAAATCAAAACAAAACTAAGAATCTCTCCCCACCTCAAATCACCCAAGGAAAAAACCTCCCGACTCCAAAATTTTTAGTTTTGAAAACACTCTTTCATTTTTATCAACCAACAGGGCAACATATGGCTGTTTCAAGCAGTAGTATGCTAAGTCTCCTTTTTGATACTGCTGCAGAAATACAGAAGGCAGCCCCAAGTAGAAAGGAACAATAACTCAGAACTACCCTGATCCTGGAACCTCCCTCTCTTGGGATAGAGTGTCATCCTTCCTGTTGGTATTTCTTCCTGGATTAAATAATTTTGAATTGCTTTAGAATTCTCATATGATGCACCACACCAGAGATTTACAGCATCATAGTCCACCAGGTCTAAGTAACAAAGCACTATGGTGATGTCCAGATTTTAAAGCATCTTAAAAATGCAGGTTAAGGAACAGAAGTTTACACAGTGCAATTTCTGAAAATAATTTATAATCTTTAAAGCATGTCTCTTGCAACTATCTTTTGTACACTTCCAGAATGATTAACCTATCAAAATTAACATTAATTACGTTCACTGTGATTTTAGATTGGTAAAAAACAGTTTCAAAATAAAAAATATGAAAAATGTGGTTTTTATAACTTTTTTTCCTTTTTAGTATTTTTTATTTCTCTCTACTTCCACCATGATCCAGACACATAGTCTGTTATGGCAGAAAGAGAATCCCATAAAGGGTAGTGTATCTACAAGTGCAGAAGGCAAAAAATTCCCTTTCAAAGATGGCAACAGGAAGCAAACAAAGCTGAAGCATGGAAAAGGCTGTTTGAAGATATCAACAGCACAGATGACAGCATTCATGAATACAGAAGCCTCTATTCTATCAGGACACAAGTCAGACAATAGAAAAATAATGGATCCTTTCCACCTTGCATACAGAAGTTTAAAGTACACTTTGTAAAAAAACCAAACCAAACCAAAAAAAAAAAAACAACAAAACCCCACAATTTTAAATTCATTTCTTGAAAAGCACCAGGCAAAATCACAAGAAATCAGAAGTTAACAGCTTCTCCTCTTTCTCCTTCCTCAGGAGAGAAAAAAAAAAATCATGTTCTATTTTATGGACACATAACTGTCTTTTTTTTGATACAAACACATCACCATTGAACCTTGTATGTCTTCTTGTGAATATATAAGAACATGAAAACTATGCATTAGAAAATGTAAAGAGCTAACAGGAGGCCTGGGAGGTGAAAAAGAATGAACACTTCCACAGTTTGCAGCAAACAAAAGGTAAAATAAATACATTACTCTGTACCTGGTGCGGATAGGCATCTCCTGAACCCATTTGTCTTTTGTTCTGGTCAAAAATAA
>WEIU01021455.1:2135-72053 GCA_013389925.1 Aegithalos caudatus
CCCCTGGCTAATCACATATGATTGGTTTGTTGGGATTAGACATTCTCCCTGCATTTATCAGTGTGTTTAGTCAATCCCTAAACAAATGCCATTACAAAGATCCTCATTTAGGGTATGCTTTTTGGTATGTGATTGATGTTTCCTTGGGGAAAGTAGTAATCTCATATTTCTTTGGTTTGTATACTCAGGAAAATGTTCATAAACACCTTAGAACTGAAGAGTGATGTGGGGGTAGGTCCATCACCACGCTGTTCCTTTGTCTTGAGCCAGACACAGTGAGGCAGGGAAAGTTTTACAGTGTTTTTCTGCTGCCTACATCTCTTTTCTCCAACTCATTATCTTTGGTCTTGGCTCTAATTTTACAATGCCATTTTCAGCTAGTGGCAGCTATGATTTTTTTTTTCAGCCTTCTAGAGTTTTATTGCCAAATTAATATAGCCTTACGATATCTTAGCACATTTTGGGATTTTATCACAGATATTTAAAGAGAGCTCAGGTTACTTTTCTATAAAATATAATGATTGATACAAACTATGAATCTCTGTATATAAAGAATGCATATAAAAATAGCTGAATAACTGGTTTACAGAACTTTAGGGACAGTGTTATTTCATTAGTTTCCGTGTGATCTTTTGTTGTTCTGCTGGTTGTCTGTCTGGTTTCACACACAAGTACAGGGATAGCACTACCTTGTCAGGAGTTTAATTATTTTCTCATCTATACTTGGGTTTGAAGCTTTGAAGCTTACTGAGGCAAAGTATGTGGGCAGCACAGCTGTCACCCTTGTTGCTGTAGCTCCAAATGTGGTAGTCCTGATTCCCATTGTACTGCAATTAATCTTCTACTTTGCACTAATGGATGAACAAGCATATTTACTGCAGCATAAAATTCTAATTATTTCCTGAACAGATGCATAAAGGGAATTTAAATTAATGGCAAGTGACAAATGTGATAAATGTAGATAACATCTTTAAATACTAATATTCTGCATTGCAGACATTTTTCAATACTCAGTTCCTAAACCTCCATAGGGTGTCTTCCCCTTTGTAATGATGCTCACTCCTGGCCAGATGTTTCAGGCACCATGTAACTCCCTCTGGAGACACCCCTGCCCAGCAGGCATGGCTGAGTTGTATTGGATTCACTGTGGTTGCAGTCCCTAATTCTCCAGCAAGGTGTTAAGGGGCTTCCTTTCATCACAGCTCCTTTGCTTTATAATCATGCAGTATTTCTGGTCACAAGCTTATGAGTGAGGTCTTCATCATCCTCTCTTTGAACTGCCTTCAACATGTTATATAGTAATAAACAGATCTGAGTTTATTTAGAAAATTCTCTACAAAGTGTTTTCTAGATGACCACATGTAGTTGCCATACTAGCAATGAGAAATTTAACAATGTAGCCTAATGTTTGCCATGTCTTCAGGGAACACTAACTTAAATTTTCATCTGCAAGGCTTCCAGGAACCATCACTACATGACACACAATTCTTCCTCTTTCACAGAGCACAGACATATTCTAGGATCTTGTTCTCTAGATCAATCAGGTCCTGACTTGACTTGGCAAAGGACCTCTTATTTTTATGTCATGTAGATTCTCAATTTTTGTCTGGGCAAACAGATATTGATTTGCTATTTTATTTTAGCAATAGCAAATGCCCAAAGCCTATTAGTGAATGCATTTTGCAGGCTATATCCCTTGGCAAAACAAAGGTAGTACCTGGTCTGTGCATCTGTACTAGTGCTTTCACACAAATATTTTCAGAGAGGAGACTAACAGCTTTAAATTTTTTCATCTTTTCACTGCTCAGATTTTTGTCTGCATTTATTCCCATCTTTCATTTAGTCTAAGATAGCTTTTGAGGTATCCGTGACTCCAGAACTTCACATAGGTTTCCTTTTATGCCAGTATCCATTCAATGTAGTCCCCACTCTTTTAGCTCCCCTTCTCTAAAAATAGCATTTCTGTGCCATTTTTCTCACTTTTCAGTTCTGTCTTTTGTCTGGCCATGTCACTGTTCCACCTTGTCCACTGCCCTTATCAGTTCCTTACACCTCTTTTCTCAAGTGTGCATTAGATTTAGATATCATTATAATGATACAGCAGGGACTCCAAAAGTGCTGCAAATTAGATTTGAAAGTGTATGTTAAAATGAGCTCTCTCTTTCACTGCATACCAAGAGGGATATTAGGAGAAACTAAGATTACTGAAGGTTTACCACTCTCTGGAAATCAATGGCACAAGTAGCAGAATAAAAGTGCATGCAAATATAAAGGAAAGTCAGCGTAGTATACCAGTAGAATAAACAAGACAAAACCCTGGGTTTTAATCAGAATACATTTGTCATAGAACATAGCAAGAAGCTTTCAGGCCTCTACCTTTTAGCAGTTAACTTCTGCCCCAAGGTACGAAGGTTTACATTCTAGTAAATTTTTATCATGTCTAGGTTCTCATTATCCATGTAAATGTATAATTCTTTATTAATTCCATTTAAGCTCTTAACCTCAATTATATCCTGTGGCAGCAAGTTACACAGGTTAATGACGTACCATGCTTAAAAAATTACTCCTTTCATCAGCTTTATATTTATCTTTTCGCATCCTTTCTTTATGACCCTGTTACAATTTATGTAATTTCCTAGAAATTGTCTTTCTTGTACTCCATCTCTGGGTTTTGGTTTGTTTTTTTTTTTTCCTTTTCTCAAGCGCAGAAAAGTCTCTTTACCAGTTTACCTTTTTAAAAATTATTTTAAATATGGCATATCTGAAATAATTAAAATATGTGAGACTGATGTCAAAAGTTTTTTACCTCAGGATCATCTGACAGAACACCTTCCAATATTTTATTTGATAAATAGAAGTAATCCATAAGGTTATCATTAATAAAATGTAATTTCTGAAGCAGACGCTTTGTGTAGAAAAAGCAGCTATTCACTCAAACTGTTGTGCTTGTTAGAAAACTTGATATTATGCTAATTAATTTTGATATTATGTTAATTAATATTGATATTATGTTAATTAAGTTGACTGGTATACTCAGTTTATTGGAAATGTATATACGAGAAATCAATGTTACAAATGTATTACTGCATTTCTAGACCTCTGTTTCCTAATTCTAATTTTCAGAAAGGCATATCAAAAGAAACATTATGACATATTTAATGATTGAACTTAATTTTGCCTGATGAATGCATTCAACTTTTTTTCCTCTCAGTTTTCCCATATTAATTTCGGTATGTTATTGTTGCAGAAAGATTGTGATAGACCATCAGGACATTGTCTACAACAGAATCATTCCTTATGCTTTTTGAGACCATATGTAGTTCCAGTGGATACACCAGGAAAGTTTTTATTACGTATGAGACACGCAGATCCAAAATAGCTGCACCAAAAATGTTAAGCTCTGCTTTAATTGCCCTGAGCAGATAAAGGAAGTTCCATTTTGTTTGACTGAGTTCCTTCCTAGAACAGAACTCTGTAAAAGGGCTTGTAGAATTTCACTTCATCAAGGAAAACAACCAGATTTGCTGAATGATTTGAAGTGCATTGTCAAGATGACACTTCCCCCAAATCAAGTTCACCCAATGTCTTTAGGGTAGTCTGTAAATGTGGAGAGGTAAAGTGAGACAAGAAAGGACGGGTAGCTCTTGTGGCCTTCATAAAGGAATAGCTCTTGACTTTTGAACTGGTCCCATTGATCTAAAACTGGGATGAATCTGCTTGGAAGCTCACTGGCCCACATCTTCTGTGACTGACACTTCAAAGGAGAGTTTAAGTTCAGTTCTTCACCCTTGTCGGTTCTACATTTACACAAGCATAGAAAAATAAATCCTTAAAAATGAGGATTTAAAATGAGACTCAAGTTTCATGAATCCATTTTTCTGGCACAAGTTCAATGGACTGAGTTTTATGAAAACTCCAAGAAGAATGAAAATGGAGGTGAAGGTTCATTTCTAATGTATCTTTCTGTGTAGTTTTCCCATTCTCTGCAGTCTCTACTACATAGAAATCCCAAACAATTCTTAGGGTTTCTGAGATGTGATGACCTTCCTTTTACCTCTGTTGTATATAACTACAAGTGAATTCCAGAATGTCATCAGCCCCATAGCTCATAATTACTTCAGCACAAATCCTCTATGACTAAGTATCATTCCTCTTGGTACAGTGCTTAATTGTGGATATTTAACTAAATCACACTTGGTAAAAAATATGAATTTTAATGCATCTCATTTGATAAAATTCACAGCAGACTTAGAAGTCTGACATATCTATATAGTAAAAATATTTCTGAAAAGTGGAGCAATATCAGTAATTCTGTGTTGGATTTGTGGAAATGTAGGAAGTCATCTCTCCTCCCTATAGTCAGACACAGAGACAATGACAGGCCTGGGAACAGAACCAAATTTTCCCATGTATGATCCCTGTGAAAATATTGCCTTTCCTTGCATGCCCTGTATGTTCTCAGGCTTTTGGTGTTCAAGGAACAGTGGGTGAGACCTTTCAGACTGTAATTATAAGTAGAACAGAGTCCTAGAAGTATGTGATACAGTTATTTTCTCTTTTGGTAATCTGTCTTCCATTACTAATTGCAAGAAACAGGGAAAAATCAATTTGAAAGACATTTTTCATTATAAAGTTTGTTTTCTTTTTACTTATCTTAACATTAAACCTTAAAATGAAAGGTCACTTCAATACTGAAAAAAGAGAAAACTCTTGTTTCAAAAAGATTAGAATGAAACAATTTCCCTTATGAAGGACGTTTTTTCACTTTTACTTAAGAAAGTGCCAATCAAATTGGCATATTTGCATTAAAGGTTGGGGGTTTTCAACATAGAAAGTATTTTCTAGGAAAAAAAAAATGTTTCACCAGGTCTAATGAAGGTTTTGTGTTTGAGACATGGCTAGAAAATTCAATAATTCATAAGGTAAAATAAGACCCAGTTAATTGTAGCTTAGGGTCTGTGCCCTTCAAATCTAACAGAAGGAAACTTTTTCAGTCACAAAGTCAGATGATTCAAACATATTCCAGCAGGTATGTACATAGATAAGGAATAGCTACTTTTGTCCATAAATCTACTTTCAGACTACTCTCCGGGACAGCTACCAGTTACAGC
Source organism: Aegithalos caudatus (assembly GCA_013389925.1). NCBI lineage: Eukaryota > Metazoa > Chordata > Aves > Passeriformes > Aegithalidae > Aegithalos > Aegithalos caudatus. The sequence continues at coordinate 7,247 of WEIU01021455.1, forward strand.
ACTCTTATCAGTTCAGCTGAGCAAAAAGGTTGCTGTAGACTGGGGGTGTCAGAGCAATCTCACTTCAGATTGTGATTTTTATACAATTCTCAGACTGTGCTACATGACACTCTGCAGCATGATATAAAGGAACAAATGTAAAGTATTCATTACTTGTTAGAACTGAGTGAAAGTGACAGCAAGTTATGAACAGGCACATACAAACTCTTCCTTTACAGCCAGCAGAGATTTGCCATGGCCCTCTGGGGTCCTATGTGCATCGAGGGACAGCTCTTTGTTATGGCACAGTTCATGGGGGTCTTTGCTCATCCACAGCTGAGGGTGTCGGTCCTGATTAGAGCATGCAGAGGCTTTTCTTCATTTGCCTAAATAAAAACCCCCTTTTCTTTGGGAGAAGAGAGGGATAGCACTAGTGCCAGCGTGGATTTTGGACTTAGTGGTGCCGCAGTACAGCTTTGGGAGAACAGGAGGATGGGCTATTTCAAAAGGTCCATTGGTTTAGATACAGACAAAGACCACAGTGTTCTACTCAAGTAACTCAGGGGTGACTTTATAGGCCCCAGGGTAGCCAGAAGAGGAAAAAAATCCTTTTATTTAGGGATATTTTTGGTGATAGTCTTCTTCAGGCAATTTCAGAGCTTCTCATGAAATCTTACTGTGAAAAACTCTCTAGGGAACCATAAGAACTTCAGCCAGTGAAAAAGCTGCAGAAGAAACACAGCAGATCAAACTTTCTGTCAGGCTGGCCAGCTGACCATCAGTTTTCATGGCTCCCAGTGCCTACCTTTTTCTAACAAATCTGATTATGTACTGGAGCAGGATTTCAGAGCCATAGACTGCACTGAAAAAAAAAAAAAAAAAAGAATTTGTAAGACCCCTAGTAACAATTCTTCTTTCTCAGAGACAGATGGCGTCCAATATGAGCTCCTGTATTCATCTGCCCTATGATGACAGCTAAGAGAAGTCATTCATGCAAAAAGATGATAGCACTTGACAAGCAAAATCTGTAGTTTATTAATAATTAAAAATTATTCCCATGTTCTCTTACTGATTGAATATTTAATCATTTGTTCAGTCAATACCAATGTCTCATTTATTATTCATTAAAGATAAATACTTTGTAGTGCTTCTGGATTGAAATGTGTTACACCAAGATTATTAAGAGCACCCAGAGTTGATTTATTATTTAGAAATCGATTAAACTTTTGTACGGAATTTAATGACTTAAGTAACCTTTCAGATTTTTAAAGTTAATAATAAGTTTTATTTAAAGATTGGTTATGTGAACACAAGCAGTAATGGTGAAAAAGAAACTCTCAGACCTGAGTTTAACAATTAAGCTGAGATGGTTTTGGAGAGAAGCACATTACTAGTATCAGACCTTCCTCAAACACCCAGAATGACTTCTGTTTTTAATGCAAAAATACAACAGCACATCCTGTGCCATAAGCTTGCCACCACTTAGTCCAGTCTTCTGAGGAATTATCAGAACTCTACTCCATCCCCTCATTTTTACCCCCTTCACATTTTGTTACTTGACCTTTTTGAAGGGACTTATGTATGATTTATGGAAGTTTTGCTGTAGCTCTTCATTCGTATCCTGAATAAAGCCAAAGATCAGGAAAGGAGAGTTTCATCTCTTCACATCCTCACAGTGGTAACTTACCACCTGAGGAGTATAAGGAGACGAGACACTTCTTTCTTCTCTGCAAGTGGACAGTCAGCCTAGCAGCAAAAGGTCTGCCTGCTCTCTCTCTCTCTCTAAAAAGGTTTCTGACTTGACTCATAGTGACTAACTGCTTAGTGAAACCAGTCTCCAAAATGAAAAGTCTTTGATTTTTATAACTCCTTAAGTGCTGGGGCAAAGCTGGAGACTGCAGCTCAGGTGAAGAAATTGAATTTACTTGGGGAGACAAAGAAGAGAATAAGTCATAGCTGAGTGGATCAAATAACCACTAGCTATATTTTATACCTTCAGATTAAAGATCTCTGGCTATATAGGTTGTGCAGAAATTGTGAAAAAAAGAAATAGGTCAGTTTATTAGTTTGTCATAAATAAACCAACAGCACCTTGAGGTAGTAACATAAAAAACTGAAGGTTTTTCTCTACTATTTGTTTTTCAAGTTTTGTATTCAATGTTTGGAGCTGGAGCTATTTTTCCTTCTTTCAAATGATGCAGGCCTTCCAAACCTCACTAAAAGAAATTTTTCTGGTCATTCTTTTCTCAAACATGGGGAACATCTTGAAAGAGTTCAGCTATACAAAAATATCTCTTGTGTAGGCTTAGAGACTGTAAGGGCATGGAAGTGGCTGCCATATGGTTTCTTTCTTCCTTCAGCAAAATGGCATTTCCTGAAGCACCTTAGTTTCCCCATGCTTCTCAGTTAGGCACATGCAGACTTTAGTGTTGGATGGCAAAGCAGGCACCAGGGGAGAGAACCCTAATAGATCATAGCTGTCCCCTTCAGCCCCTCAGAGAAGGTGTAACAGTTCAGTGTATTTACTAAATAGTATTTACTAAAATTTAGAGATATTCTCTCCCATTCTGGTTTATCTGTACTCAAGAAGAATAGGGAGCACTTATGCAACTACTAGGTAGATTTCCTCCTCTCAAAAGCAGATCTTCCTTTTTGCTGAGTGTACACATTGCTGAGATTGCAGGCAAACAAACTTTCCATGTACTTTTCAGAGAAGGATGATATTTCTCTGTACGTTTTCTTTGCAGATCACTCCTATTTTATAAAGAGTGAATGTAAATATCAGAACAGGAAGAAAGGCTTTAAAACAATTGTTGAAAAAAAGCCAAAGTTGTTTGTGAAGCAAAGCAAGGGTCCCCTGAGTTCAGTGCAGAGGAGGTTGTAGCTGAGCATCAGAGCCGGCAGGAGTGAGGGAGGCTGCTTCATTATGGAAAGATTTCGTGGAGAAGAGAGGCTTGAGGAAGGAAGGAAGTTTTGTATGTAGCCTATGGCTGCATCCTAACAAGCTAGACAATTAACAGTGAGTGCTCTGCCATGGGAAGGAGTAACATCTTCTCATCTGTCATACAAGACACAAGTTAAAATAACTCCTACTCTGTCTGTGTCCACAAAGGCTCCTGAGAGCATTTCCTCATTAAAAGTGAAGGGTAGAGACAGAGTGTAAATATCACCACTTTTCTGAAGTTCTACCTGATGTTGGTTTTAACTGAATCAAAGCCCTCCTTTTCCTTAGATTCAGATGTCTGGAAAGGGAATGTGTCCAGGCTGAGAAAGGCTGCTTGGTGTTGCTGTGAGACACTGTGGGACTGAATAGAGCAGGGTGAAATTCAGGAAGCAATATGACTCAGTGGTGAGCAGAGGATGTAGCCTAGAATGTGCTAGTCTGGGGAGGTCTTCAATAAAGACAAATTTGCTAATTGTTATAAATACAAAATATCTGTCAGCATATCTGTAAACACACTGTAATTAAGATTAGATTATGTGTGTCAAACTCTATAATCAATTTCTGCATGTTGTAATTATAGAAACCAGAAGAAAATTGAGTGATTACAATATAATTAACATAAACAATCATTAGAAAAGACATAAGAAAGGCACTTTTAAGTACTTCAGGAAAACATTTTGTGGTTAGATAAAGAATTTTGACTCTTTTTTAATTTTTAGTACAAACTTGAACAGTGTTAAATCTTCACTGACAAAATGATTTGTGTTCCTAAACAATTTGAAGTGTTCCCAGTGTGCTGCTTAATACAATATATCAGACAGGAAAAGAGTCACTAAAAGGACAGGACTTTGACATTTTTAAGTATGACTTTAAAGTAACATTTATTGAAGAAAATGTAAGCAGCTAGGAAGAAAGGGGAAAAGAATTTAAAATAAATAAATCTTTGGAAATGTGGAGTGGATTGTGTGCTGTAGAAGATTCTGGTAACTTGAAAGCTTTGCACTTACAGAGACCCATCTTAAAAATTAATCACATCAAGAGAAACACTTTCATCTGAAAATGACTTTGCTGGGCCTATTTATAACAGACTTCATGGATCAAATTCATTGGAAATATAGTTAATGAGATTTTCAGTGGGACTCACAGCCAGTATAGGACCTGAAACTCATTTGAAGTCTTTTACATGTTATAGCTGGAACACTTTTTAATGTTGTTTGGAAAAGAGATGCGTTTCTATCAGTTTATAACTAATCAGATCGTTGGCATGAAGACTTTAGGGCTTTGTACTATTTGGTATTTATTTTGCCTTTACATATATTGAGAGGAGTGTAATTCCATTAAACCAAAAAAAAAAAAAAAAAAAAAAAAAAAAAAAAGAAAAAATATTTTTTTTAATTTTTTAAAAAAAAAAAAAGAAAAAAAAAAAAAAAGGACAATGCATTTTTTTTACATTCTTGAAAAGAAGAAAGTAGAACAACAAATACATCCTTTTCTTAATATGATGAATTGTTCAAATGCACTGGTTCCAGTTTGTGGGTTCATCAGAATCTAACATATTATGATTTGTACATATATCTCAAAGATGCTCAGAATACATGACGTGACTAATTTAGTATTGATGTCAAACTTCTATTGTGACTTCATGCAGCTCAGTAAACTGCCAGTTTGGGCACAGTACTTACACTTCTCACTGATCCTACTGTCTGTAGGGAATATTTTAGCTGGGTTAGAATCTTTATTTTGTATATGAGTCTGCAATAAAAGTTTGTCAAAATTATTTTTCAATATTCAGCATTATGTTTGTTGTAAGTGCTGAAAACTATTATAATGATTTATATATATTTAAATATTTCAATATAGTACAAATAAATTAAAAGGCAGCATTAAAATACTGCAGTTGATCCCAGCGCCCTCCCCATGTTTCTATATGACATCTTGCTCAAAGTCACAGTATGGGAATATGTGTGATATAAATGGATTTCTTCCCTGCCTTTGTTTTGGTTTTAAAAAGCATCTTCCATTAACTGTGTGGGATTTCAAGTTTGCAGACTGAACATTTTTCGTCCCTATAACCGTATTGATCCCTGTGTAGTCCAAAGCCTTCGGAATTACAGTTATAAATTCCATGACAAGAACACTAGAGTCTTCCAGCACTTCCCTCCTATGGAATCAAGATAAATGGTCATGAGGAATACAAGGTTTGAGGTCTTGATATTTGGTGGGTTTCTTTTAATTGACTCTTTCCTAGCAAGGCAACTCCTATTGACACCACAATACAAAGAAGGGAAGACTAAAGGAAATGGAGTTTATTGTTGGCTTAAGCTACTAGAAGGTATTTTTCAGCTCTGAGGCAGGGATTTTGCTCCCCCAAAAGAGACAATGTTTTAGATGTCCAGTCTATTCAAACATACCAAATAGTTTATAACTCCTGTCACGACCTGTAAAAAATACTTTGCACAGTCTTTTTTATGACAGATGATGGACAAAATGGACCACAGTCCTGGATCTCCTTCCAGCTTTAGCTGGGAATATTTAAGAAGCCAAAAGACAATAGAGTATGCAGTTTCACAGTTCTGCCTAAGGCAAGCTGCTTATTAATTAAAGTGTCATAATCCATCAGAAATACTTGACCACAGTATGAAAGGGTCAGATTGCAATCTTTTGAAGATTGGAGAATTAAGACCTTTGACAAATTCATTTAAAAAAATAGTAATTTGCTTGTTTTCTTTTTCTGAATTCGATCCCACACACTTACACTATAAGCAAATTACTAGGAGATTATTCTTCAGTGGGGAATAACCAGCTGACAGTTTTCTGTCCCTAAGACCACAGAAGGGTTTAACTAGGAAAGAGATGATCCTATATTTAGATATATATACAAATATATAACTACACACACACACACATATATATAGTTTCTAGCACTGAATTTTTATTTTAACCTCTAAAGGCTTTATGGTCTGTGTTTGAGTCATTTGATTCTCCCCTGACACAGAGTGTTAAAGTAATTTGACTCAGCTATGGATCAGTCCCAGTAGAAAACATGCTCATGCTTGTTCATTTGAACAAGTTCAAATGAAAACTTCTCTAGCAGCTTGCTACTAGAGCATACAGGCATATGGGGCAATGACTTGAAGTCAAATGTCAAAACTCTCAGTTTTGTGATAATACCAAAGGTTTGCCAGAAAATATCATACATTGTCCAGTTCTAGGCAACGCTGGCAAAGAGAAAATTGATTTTAAATATTACAATTCTGCCCATTTCATACATGGAATCCAGTAGATGAAGTCTCCCTTAAAGAGAGTTCTCTAAAGTTTGTGAATAATAACTGTGGTAAGACTGATAATTGGATTTCACATTTCAGAATTACAAGTGTTGGATGGACAAACAGGAACTATTACAACAGAAGATAGTCTTAACACAATCTGTATTTCAGCAACAGGCCTTGATGCCCAGTTGCATACCAAGGCCCACTCTGTGTATGACCACCTCAGTTATTATACACCAGTGTTTAGGTGATCTTGGGCCAAATGGGATTTCTCTTCCCTGCCTGTATGCTTCCCACAGGAGATTTTGTGGTAAGGTGTTGCTGGTGTCCAGCCTTCCCAAATCCCAACAAGAGCTTCAGACAGTGCTAACCTCTGTGGGGTTGTGGAAAACCCATCTGTTCATTGTCTTTTAATGGTTGCACATTAGTTGTGATGAGGTTTTGTTTATAGCCTTCCCAATATAATGGGTAGAATGTTCCTCTTGTGTTTAAGTTGTTATAGCATGGGCTTGCAGCTATAAATTTACATTCCCTTCCTTTGCAGGCAGTTGCTGGCAGTATGATCTTGAGTGGAACCCAACTCCAAAATTTCATAAATTCATCTTGAGGGACTTTTTTTTTTTTTAATAAATCAAAATATACATTTGGAAATAAATCTTCATAAAGTCACATCAGTTCAAAGAAAATTTGCTTATTAGTAAGCATCACTAAAAATAAATTATTTTTAAAAAGCACTTTGAGAACTATATCTGATCTGACTCTAGATCAACAGTGGACATTCTGTTATTGCTAGACATTTATTTTTGATTAAGTATTAAATTTTCTTTACAGATGTCCAATCTATTCTACTGCAAGTTTGACATCAGTAAAACTCATGGAGACTCAAGAAGGTTACTTGTCATTTCCCACTGCATTAAGTAAAAATTATATCTTTACTTTTCAAAACATGCACAAGAGCTCTATCAAAATTATTTCTGAAGGGCTACTGTGTATGTTACAGCAGACAAATACACATGACTTAGGAGAAATCCTACAGTCATGAGAATCCCATGCCAATTTGATGAAGCTGCTGAGACATTCAGGCACAGTTTGAGATACTTGGATACTTGTCTAAATCAAGCTATTGTGGACTGTCCCATGACTCTCTGTTCATTGATGATTCACCCTTAAATTTAAATGGAACTTTTATTAAGAGTGATTTGAATCACTGTTATTTTATTATTCCCATATTTTTCTAATGAAAGAATAGTTGTTAATTGTTGCAGTTGAAATGTCTCTTTTGGTATCAGGGGTTTTTTGCTTCCTTTACTTTTTTGTCTTGTCACTACTGACACCATTTCAGTTGACAGCTCCTCTATAATTTTGTTAATGCTGCCAAAGTCCAGTGAATGCATTGGCTAAGTACCAACATCCCTATTTCTTTCACAAGGGGCTACTTCTAACAGTGAAATCCCTAACTGGTGCCCCACACAACCCCTCTGCTTCAGCCACGTTAGGTGTATGAAGTGATGTAAAGTAGTATGGTCCAAATCTGTGGGAATTTGAGGCCCTTTTTTTTTTTTTAATATATTTTGATTCTCAGGAAGTGAAGCTTTGGTCTATTGATGTAAAGAAAACTGATTTCTCTCTTTCAAGTACTTTCATTCAAATCATAAACATCCTCCACATGAAATTATTGGGTTTCACCCAGCTCCTGTTTGAAATATGTCTAAAAGGTGCTTAGCACGTCATGGCCTACATTTTGCTGAGGTGATTTCACTACCAACTTGGGAGATACTTTCTTATTACTGCCCATCTGTACCAGTCTTGTACTAAAGATATTATTAAAGGCTTACATTTTGTGGATTGCATATTGCTGAATAAAATTGGAATGCAACAGGCACCTTCTACATCTGCTTTTAAAAGGCTACCTTCAGTTCCTCTGAACTTATGGGTGATGTTCATTTTTCTTCCTATACTGAAAAAAAAATGAGAAGTTCCATGCAGAGCTTTGGAATACAATGTTGTTGATGTGTTCATAGTTTTTTTTAATAATTTTGGGACGTAAGTCAACATGAATGAGCAGAAATTTCATATCTGCTTCTTCTAAGGTCTCTGGAACATTACTCTGAAACATGGAACTGCTTCATCTTGGGGTCAAAGCATACATGGAAAACTTATTCAATCCATTCCTGTTTTCTCTCTTTCAGGCAAATTAATAGTTCATTGCTGCAACAAAAGAATTGCTGAATAATGACAATGAAAGCACAGGCAAGCCAGACACTAAGATATCACAACATATCAATTCTTTGAAACACTTCAGCTATGCAAGATTTCACCAGAAGAGTATATCTTGGGGGAGTACTGGAGGAAACAGTGAATTACACAAATTAATTCTGCTAGAATTCTTTCTTGGATCACATGTAGTTTGTTTCTCTATTACTACTTAGACCTTTACTGGCAATGAGTAAGTGAAAAATAGATATGAAATACAGCTGTTCTACCTCTGGCAAAATTATAGACAGTCTGTATAAATGGAGATTACAAAGAGCAAAACAGCAGATAATTTAGGCTACACTCATCACAAAATTATGCTTTAAGCTGAATATGAGATAGATAGTGTTCGCAAAATCTAGATAAAATCTCCTAAACAAATGCATCAGATTTACAACCAGGTTTTAAAGAAATGAAGTGTAGAATAGGATATGTCTGTCTAACAAGGCTTGACTGGATATTAATTAGTATAATACCTTTTATGTATTGGCAAGGCAAAGAAATCACAAAAAAGGCCTCAAGTACAAGCTTCCAAAATAGAACCACCGAGTGACTGTACAGTTACTAGTATCAGCATGAATGCAGCCTAGTAGGCTTGTGCAGTTAAAATATAAATTGATCTGAAGCAAAACAATTTACAGTAATTCTGAAATGACTGCTTGCTCTGCTGAGAAGTTGGTAATTTTAGTCATTTGCTATAAGTGATTTCAAATCCTGATCATTGTTTTGCTGTTAATTGCACATTTTCCTGAGATAGTCTAATGGAAGATTTAAAAATAGATATACAAATTAGGTTCACCCATGTCATTAATTCCTCACTCTTTCTAGGCTGTCATTGAAACTGTCCCTATCTTCCTCTAACTGTCAGTCTGAGTTCCTTTTCTGAGGCCAGGGAACAGCGTCATTAACAGGCTAGTGGTAAAGGAATATCCAAATGGAAAACATCTCTTCTAAATTTTTTTATATCTGCCCTGTAGATTATTAGCAGGGCTGTGCAAATGGCTGCAAATATGGAGGATGTAAAGATATATTAGTGACTAAATGAAAAAGATAGTTAAAAAGATACTTGTATTCTGTCACTAATCAAAAAGTACTTCTACAGTATCACTATCTCTTCATCTTTGTTTGATAAGATAAACAGATTGATTTTTTTTAACTGTCGATGTAAAACATTTCTCTTATCCTTGTGTAATTTCTGAGGGTCTTTTCTCCACCTTTTTAACTTTTCTAAATGTGTGAGACTCTGAATACCTGTAATTTTCTGGTTTTTGTTTCATCAATCCCATGCAAACGTACTTTTCTTGTGCCCACTACAACCTGTTAATTTATTCAGGGATCTTAATTTCCAGTTTGACAAAACTTCATGCTAGATGCTTGTCTTGAGTTGCTGTGCTGGTTTGAAAGTAAAACCAGTGAGAGACTCCAAGTCGGAAGATACAATTTAATAGGAGGAATAAAAGTGAAATAAAATAAATGAAAATTATACAACCTGACACCCTGTTAGTTAGGGTGGTGGTGGCAGTCCAGATGAAGTGGTCTTATTGAAGCAGTGATCCCATAGAAAAAGGTCTGGTAGCTCTGGTCCTCCAGGAGTCCAGCAGGCCAGTGCCCTCTGTGCTGTCCCAGATTATATTCAGGTGGGAATGCTTGGCTCCTCCCCCTGGGTGGAGCATCTCCTAATGGGCTGATACCATTCTATGAGTCATACAGTGGGTCCTTGATTGCCCATTAACAGAGATAATTCCCACCTGTGAGCCATGGGCAAGGCATTGATGGCCCATGAACAGGAGATAGCCCAGAGGGAGGGGCAAGGGAAAACACTGCCCCACCTGGTTTAACAGCTCCTGAGGGTGGTGGTAGAATACATACTTTGGGAACATCTTACATTGTAACCTAGGACGGTTGCTTATGTTTATTATTAAGTTGTTTATGTTTATTATTAAGATGTGATGTTCCTTCTATGTATTTTGGCTGACTTTGTTGTCTTGGTTGAGATAATACCTAACTTCAATTTTAACTGCATTATAACAGTCCTCCATATCTGTTATTGGTCCATGTGAAATTAGGAAAAAGTAATTTATCATGGCTAGGTGTTTAGCATGCAGAATGAATGCCCTGTGTTTTAGCATCAAGTTTGGTTTAGATTTTTTCTTCCATCTAAAATATCAAACAACCAAGATTGTGTAGCTACTGAGAGAACTTGGAGAAGAGTAAACATCTCTAAATAAAGTCTCAGTGCACTCAGTTTTGTAAGCACTTTAAGCTCTTGCTAATTCAATAGATTGATTTTTCAAAAAGCTGCTCAGAACTTTCTATTATAACTTCTGTGTGGATTATTTACTTACAGTGAATAAAACCAAAGAAGTGCAAGTGAAATATATGAGTTTGAAATTAAGCACAACTTTTCATTCTTCCCTTCTAATAGGGGTAAAGTTTTAAAAGCTGGCCTGATAGGACCATCCTTCTGTGTTTCAGACAGTAGAACGTTTCTGCTTTCTCTTTGCAGAGTTTTGCCAGTCTGACTCTATTAAAAAACTTGTTCATGATTAGGCAGGCAGTATTGCTGATGCAAGAGAGGACACATAACCCATAGGCTGGAGAAAAAGGGTATAGTATTTGTTTTATTTAGAATGACCTTGGATTGTCATGGTACCTAGACATTAGGAGAAAGGGAAGAAATTTAGGAAAGAGAAGTAAGAAAGTGAAAAAAAAAATTGAACTTTGTGCCATTAACTTTGTCTGTACCTGTCTTATTTTTACAAGCAAGGAATAAATGTCACTGTTGAGCATTGCAAACCAAATTATTCATTCCTGTTCTAATAAATGCCCTCTAAGTATCACAAAAGGCCTGAGCTCCACCAAATAATGCATCTTATTACTAAGTATGAGCCTTGAACATGAATGTAGCCACAAATCTTTGGCATCTTGTCTCTGTAGTGTAACCAGGAGGTGAAAGCATCAGGAAAAGTACAGCATTCACAGAAAAATCTATAGATTCTGAGAAACTGCCTTCAACTGTCAGACACCAACTTCTTCTTTTTTGTGGAATGCTGCCAGAACTTGAGAAACAGGTTCTTCTAAGTCCCATTTTTTATATATCTTTAGTTTAACTTGGTATGAAAAATTACGTACAAACAAATAGGGAATAATCATTAGATTAAGATTATAGAATGGCAACATCCATAGGGTATGTGAGCAATAACAATAACCAATAAAATAAGGGATGTTATTTCAGAAATCAAATTCTGTTAGGGAATAATTTCTAATACAAAAAGCAGCAAATTAATTATTTCACTGATTTAACTAATGTTCCTGACATTGCAAATAAGATACAGTGCAAACACTTTCAAGGAAAAAAGACTTGACAGCTGATCTGTTGTAACCTGGTGGCAGAAATAGTAAGAGAATACATTAGAAAAGTGATTAGAGATCTGACAAGTTCCAGAAAAAAAAAAAAAAAAGAAGAAGAAAAAAAATGTTTACAAGATTTTGTTGAGGTAAAACTAGAGAGGGGCAGGGGGAGGGAAATCTTAGTCATACAAAATTTTTTTTTCAATGAAGTTCTAATCATTTTGACCAGTAGAGAAAATGGTGTCTAGAAACTTGCCCAGCATTTGATGGTTTCTCCTCATTTGAAGACACTGTCAGCTGAAGTGATTACTTCGTGACCAGGTCCTTGTCATGACAGCATGGAAGAATGAGCAGAAAAAACCCCAACATTCGCATTTTAAACTGTTGTGAACACTGGATTTCATAGCTAGCTTTGGCAGGAAACCAGAAATTCTACTTGTCTGAAAGTTCTCACATTTTGAAAATCATTTTCGTGTTCAACCAAGTAGAAAAGCTGACATTTCAAAATGTTTCATAGACAGGTTTTTGGGGTTTTTTCTTTGAAAAAAAAAAAAAATTCAAGCACTTTGTTTCAATTGTGTTAGACAAAACATACCAAATAATATGAAAAGATGATGAGTAAACATACGATGAAACAATAGTGAATTCAATCCCACATTATAACTTTGAATATTTTAAGAAAATGTTTTGGAAAATTTCCAGCCTGTGCATATTATTGTGAAATATGAATGAAACAGCATTGTCCAAACAGGATACTTTTTTTTCTACTTTTTTGTAGCATCTCTATATAATTTCCCTAAAACACCTGTACAACAAAAAGAAAATGTAATAGCTAAATAAAGAATGGTTGCCATCTTTCAATGGGTTGTTTTAAGAGATAGTAAAATGCTTAACTATGTTTATCTAAAACAATTTTTATACATTTTTCATGCTAAAAAATAAATTCCTCATTGATGTTCTCCTAATTGCAAATAATATTCACCACATAATTTTGAAATATAGGTAAACAATAATTGAAAATAACAATAAAAATTTAAACTGAATTTGAAATGAATGATGGCAAATTGCTTGTTGAGTGTATCCCATTCAAAAATTCATACAAGACATTATTTCTCTTTCTTCAGTGAGTCAGACTGATTTAATGTATATGAACTGTTGCCGTTAAAATGAGTTTATGAAAATCTTTTTTGCATTTTCTTTTAAGCATAATATAGTTATTCAGCTGTCAAATGTCTTTTCATAACATTTGTGATCGCAGAGAGTGAGGACCTGAAATGAACAGAATATTTGAAAGAATTTCAAATGCAATCAAACTGAAATTTATACTAAGATAACCACAAACATAAACAGAAATGTTCCTAGTTTTAGTTTGAAATATTTAAAGGTCAATTTCTAATTTGATGGCAACTTGCTGATACACATTCTAAAGAATATCTGAAGGTATTTTATTTTAGAATAGGTGACTATCAAAAATCATACTAAATCACTACTAAATACTTATTTAGTAATTTCAGACTGAATTCCTGTATTAAGTTCTCCAGAAAAAAAAGTCCCAAACTTATGTCCATGGTGGACTCTGGTAAGGGAAGTTAGAAAAATGTCAATACTCATCTCTTTTTCCAGCATCATTTTTATGAAGAAATGACACTCTGAGCTCCCATATACAATGTGAAGACTAGAAATGCTGTAAAGATGAGTCTTAAAATGTTATGTAATGTCTGTGTCTGGAAATTATTTCTATAGCCTTCGTAATATGGTTAATTTGTAGATCCATAAATTGAATCTCAGTGTAGGACAAATATTTCCAAATTGAGGCATCTAAAGTTCTGGTGACTAAACAGAGTTCTTTGGTTTCCCCATAGCTCCAAAGTCAGTGCTATGGATGAGAGCATATTTCCTTTTCAGCTTGGTAGCTTAGTTCTGACAATCTTTTGATGCACAGTGATGTTCAGTATTTGGATAGGAACAGCTTGTCCTATGGTGATTGCCTATCAAAGTAACAGATAAACTGAAGTCCTAACTCTGAGATTACTCAGAGGAATTCATGACATTGATTTCAAGAGAGCTGGTATTGACACTGCTCTCTTCATCCGCTGAAAAGAAAAATTTCAATTCTGAGTGCAAATTAGCTACTGTTACTTATATTTCTAGTACTTTTTAAGAGACAAAGTTAAGAGAATCCTTTTCCCCTATATTCAAAATCATGAGCACCAAACAAGTTCTCAGAATCAGGCACTCCTTTAGGTTGGAAGGGACCTCCTGAGGTCTCAAGTCAAGCCTTCTGTTCAGAGCAGTATAACCCTGGGCATAAACCATGTTCCTTAAGGTTTTGTTCCCTTAGCTCTGGGAGACCTCTAAGACAGAGATTGCATTATATCCTCACAGTGATTTCTTTTTCTAAAACAGTTATATGGGAGAACATCTATTCTACTTGGCTGGCTGATGTGCTGAGGCTTTCCCTTTTTTCATACCCACTGTATGATGCTATGGTAAACCAAAATATTTCAGCATTAAGTTGGTTTCATAGGGAGCAGGATTTATAGCAGAAATAGCATACAATGGATCTGGACTAGAATAACTGGTCAAAATGTGATGGTTTCATTGAGAACTGAAGTTTTTACTTCCATAAATGGACAGGGACAATGAGATTAGGAAAACTGAAAAGTCCTTAGGCTTTGAGACTTTATAAAATTTCTTGCAAGACTTAGAGTTTCTAAAACTCTGCTGAAGTTTAGATAGCATTTGTTACACAAGGATAGTTGCTTTTTATTTTCAGTCACTTCTTGTCTGATCAAAAAATTGACACAATTTATGGGTCAAAATGAACACTTAATATTTGGATCACTTGCTTCTGGACCACTTGCTTTCCATGCATTGTCAATAAAGGAAGCTGAAATTTTCTCTCCAGCTCAGTAGCTTACCTATCTTGAGGTAAGACTGCATGAAAGTTGATTTGTTGTAGCAAGAGAACACTTCTCTGTTGGAGTATAAAATAAGTATCACTTCAGAATTTCTCTTGCTTTGTGTCAGATGTAGTGTATTTCTGAAATAACATATAGGAATGCCAGTGTAGGAGGTTCTTTGACATCTTTATCTGGTACCAAAATAATATTGCCTAAATGTCTTGCAATTTATGATAGAGAAACCGTCATAAATCAACATATAAGATGCTGGTTAAAATGGAACATTTTTGTTACAAGATGTCAAGTTGTACCATATTGATTTTTTGTGTGTGTGCCATGTTAAACAATTTTTGGTCTGTTTTCTGTTGTATGGATTTGAATTAGAACACATATGAATTCATATTCAGTGAAGATTATCTCTCTGTATTTCACCTTCAGAAATTCTGATGCTTCATCACTTAAACTGGTCAGAAGAACATTGAAATAATCTTTTTATGATGGCTAAGTGGCATTAAAATTCTTTTAAATTTCCTATTCAGCCAATACCCTAACAGGCTGAATAGGTCCTGTTTAGATATTTCAACTATCATGTTAAACCTGCTAAAATTAATATTTCAATCCCTAGAGTTAGTATTTGAGAGATTTTGAATGGTCGAAACATAAAGTTAGAAAGAAGCCCTTTCCAAATATAATTTTGGTTGTCACTACCCTACTATCTTTCTTGTGATATATTTATGCATCACTCAGTCTGAAATTCTTCAGACTCAGATATTAACTATGAGCTTGGGACATGTTAATATATGCACCTGTCATTGTCTCAGTGTGAGTGGCCTTTATAGAAACGCTGGTGATCTAATGGTGGCTCACAGCTGTGTCGGGGGGAAAATCCAGGCATCCTTACAGTGTGCTTGAATTGCAGTTTGAATCCTCAGATTTTTATCCTAGGACAGGTTCCAATCTCATTCCCTGTAACTCACCTGAAAAAAAGTTTGGGACTGACTGCAGAAATCAACATCTTTAATGCTATCCATGCAAAACAAGGGTCAAATTTGTTTACAGAATGAAGGTTTAGTTAAATAAAAGAGGATTTCAATTTCATCCTTATTTGATATAGGCTTTTTTCTTTATTTTTTTTTTAAAGACAATTAATCTTCAAGTAAAAAATAAAAGGAAAATCTCTGTCTATGCTTGCTTGTATATTCATAAGCAGACTTAAATAATTTAGTAAGAGCTTAATCCTTTTCATTTTTAAATACATTACATT
Source organism: Aegithalos caudatus (assembly GCA_013389925.1). Taxonomy (NCBI): domain Eukaryota; kingdom Metazoa; phylum Chordata; class Aves; order Passeriformes; family Aegithalidae; genus Aegithalos; species Aegithalos caudatus. The sequence continues at coordinate 23,210 of WEIU01021455.1, forward strand.
AATCCATTTATATGAGATCATTATTTCTGGCTCTTCTGTGAGACAGACATTCATTACCTAACATGTTTTTTTCAGTGGGGAAGGAAAAAAAAAAAAAAAAAAAAAGAGAAAATGGGGGCAAACATCCACATCCATAACAATAAATACAAGGTTTGTTCCCATTTTAGTTTGCACGCTGGTAGCTTTTACCCACCTCACAGATGGTTAATACTAGTGCACAATCCGAAGCCAAGTTCAGTTTTCTCAAATAACACTGCCAGCTCAGGTCCTTCCCATGCTTTGCCCTCTGTTCAGCCCCAGGCACCCCTTGCTCTTGGTGGCTCTTCCCTTCACCCAGACTGGCCAGTTAGGAAGCGCCTAAATCCAATGTGGGAACATATTTGTGCTCCATAGCTCTCATTTCAGAAAGTAGCAGATATCTAGCTCGAGATAACATACAAGATGGCATTTCTAATCGTTAGGAGCCCATTACAGTAAATTCATCCTAAATCCTTTCCAAAGGCCAGGCTAACTGCAAAATCTCTCAGGAGCCATGTCTGCCCTTTGCAGATCAGGCTTTCTGTGTTCCCACAATGCGTAATTAAGCTGAAGCATTGCTCGCAACAGGGCACTGTGGATGCTTAAACATTTGCATAGTGTCAAAAAGCAATTAGACAAATTAGAATGGAAAATAGATCCATGAGGGTCTTATTAACTACAGGGATAACACTTTTGGTTCAGGAAATCACTAAGCCACAAGCCCCTGAGTCTGGGAAAGCATATCAGTGAGTCACCACTGTGTGACCTCCGGGCAGGCACTCACATATGTCCATCTCCCATAGCAGGATGCCAGGGTAGATAACTTTTGTGCTGATCTGCTGCAGCCACTTATCCAAAGGGTGCAGACTGCAACATTTTGAATGGAACCCACAGACAAAAAGCCAGTAAAACTTTCCCTAATGGAAGGTTATATCTGTTTTTTTTTGTAGTCAATGACAACTTTGCTGGAGTCAACGAGCCACTGGGGCCATTCCATCTAAATGCATTCCAGATCTGACAGCGTTGAAGGTACTTGTATGAGTGTGGCTAATCTGTAAGAAGTACATGTGTATAGTGTTGGTCATTTCTATAGTATTGCACGTACAAATTGAAAACACACGTTAGAATTTAATTACATTTTATTAATGGTAAAAGGACTGTAGTTGGCTGATGCTCATACACAAGAATAAAACAGATGGAAGGCTGCAGACTGTTCATAAGAGCTTTCCAAAGAACAATTGATTCTCTCTTTGTCACTCACATAGAGAAAAGAAAGTTTGCTAACTGATAAAGTTTCTGGGATTTATCTTGTCTCTTGTAACAATAGCAATATACGAAAGAAGGCTGAGTAGGATATAGGAAAATACTCACCTGTTCAAATACCTGTATCATGATAAATGAATTAATTTGTACTTAGATTCACTGCATTCACTCAATTTCTATAGCTCCTTTCATCCATTTCCTAAGTGCCATTCAGATTTACTCAATGGATATATAAAGGACAGAAAATACTGACATTTCTTTAGCAGTACAAAGCAACTCGACCTAAATCTGCATGGCAAGAAGAGACTTGTTAATATTCACTGTTCACACGTAGATAACATCTCCACTGAATCACGAGCTGTCTGTGCACATGTTTTTTGCAGTGAAATTTGGAGTTACATCAGCAGCTAGTTCTGCCCACAGTCCCAAAAGCAGCACAGAAGTGCGAGCTGATGGAAGAGTACAGGTGTTACTGATGCAAAATTTAAGGAATGATTAGAAGATTCCCAGATGACTGGGAAAACAATTACTGAGACCATCAGCCTGCATGCTTAAGGGCATTTAAATTGCCACTGAATAGCTCAGAAAAGATTTACATATGTTATGTTACAAGGCTACTCCAGTTGCATTTTCTTCTGCTTTCCACTGAAGCATTAGAAAAAAGGACAATCTGTCTGCCAAAATAGTTGAATAATTTATTTCACAGAGGCATTTGCTTACAGAATTCATTCATTATATTTACATAGGGTATTCTCACTGACTCAGTGTCTAAGTTAATTGGTCTTTCTATATGTATACAAACCTGATAAACAATTCTAAAAATGCACAGAAATACAATTTGAAATTCTCCCCAGTAGCTAGTTATGCTGCATATTTTATTAAATCTTTCTGCAGTTTTTTTTTCCAGCATTGCTGTACCTACAAGTGTCATAAAAGGACACTGTAGGGATGGTTATCCAGGAAACAAATGTCATGGCAGTATCTGTAAAAAGTGTTTTACCCACTTAAGAGTGCAGCAGGGAAATTGAAGAACAAGAGGTAGGCTCATGAATTAATGTTATGTGTCTTATTTCATCATTTCCATTGCTGTTAGCATGATCACAGTTGGTGGTCCTAAAATTAAGACTTTTTTTGTGCACTTAATTTTAAAGGATGAAAACATTCTATTTAATTTCACCAATGAAAACCAATTTCAAAATTTAATGTTCTGTTATCAAATACTTTCATTTAAAAACCTATTTCTTTAAAGATTATGTGAAGGATAATGTGTTTTATTACAATTCTAAGCTAATACTATTTGGAACTGTTGTATATACACTGGCATAATAACATTTGTTTCGCTTGCAGGGTTTGGCTAGAGAAAAGTGGTGCACTTTGCTAGATGCTTTATCTAGAAATAGGTATTACCAATATTTGCATACTGTATTTCCCTAATTTCTCTTGGTTTGTAGCTGGTCCCATTTACAGTAGAGATTATTCCCTCTGCTGAAGGACAGGGACCACTGATCCATTGCAAAGACTGCTTATATTCCAGACTGCTCCAGTCTGTTTCATTATGTTTCTGTTAAACTGCTTTTCATATTTTTCTGAGGACTGAGATGAAACTCTCTAAAGATGTTAGAGATTACTTGCTTTAGTTGAACATATGTTGTCCTCCATACTGGTGGACTTTGGACCCCTAGAGAGACATGTTGGCTTATTAAGATCACCTTTGACCTCGATGGCAGCAGGGTGTTGCATTGTCTTTAAAACTGAAAGTCATCCTTGGCCTTGAAAGGCAGGGGCAGTGATCCAATGGGAAAAGCACCTTTATTTCTGGAATTCAGTGTAGTATTGGGTAGTTGGTTTTGGGGGGTTTTTTTGAAAGGTTTAAATAATATAACTTAAGTGTAATAAACAGAAACCTCTTTCAAAATTGTAACTTTATTGAAATTAAAAGCTGTGAAATAGCTTGTTTCTTTAAAGATTATGTGAAAAATGATCAACTCTCATTTTAAACACTCATAGACCAAGTCTGGTTATTAATTCCCTGAGATCTATTCAGTGCTTTTACCAGGTCAGATTCTGCCTGTCTTTCTCCACTTCTAGTTGCATCAAAATATTACAAAAGCATGATAATATTTAATATGCTCAGGCATGGGAGTTAAGCAGTCATATTTAAGCAATACAGCTACTTGTCTGAAAATTCTTTCCAAATTTAATTTACAGTGTTGTGCATAAGGTGTGTCCACACCATAGCATTTATTTTGCCTTTAGCATGTCTACACTGCACCTGACAACAAACAAATTTTGACAAACAGTAAGACTTGCCGTTGGGCCCCATTGCAAGGAGGTTTTTAGCACAAACACAGTGGCTTCCTCACCAGTCTCACAAGACCTTCATCATTACAAGAAGAAATAACTTTGTGAGCATCCACTGGGGTGTTTATGCAGTGCTGTTTGGTGATGTTCCTGCTGTCAGACTGCACAATCTCAGCAACACTACCAGAAGCACTTTGTGGCTTTCTGTGATGAAGGGACATATAGCAGGAGGTGGAAATACACAGCCTTAAGGAGGGAGCTGTTTACCTGCCAGCTATAATATTTGTTTTAAATCTCTCTGGAAGGGAACAAAGCTGCTAGTGTGTTGTCTTTCTAGGACAGAGACAAAAGCTGCTGATGGGATCAGATTAACTCTGTGTACATAGTATTCCTTGTAAGGGATACAGGTTTTAGGAAGGAAATATAACTTTTACTATAGTCCAGGGCTTACTTGTCTCCATTTATTTGTGATAGATTATGAATTCAGACCTGCTTCATACTCTTGCAAGTAAGGACTTAGATTACTTTTTTTCTCAAGTAACCCAGCCTGATGACAGAGAAGTTATCCAGGAAAAAGTTGGGATGATTTCACATGCCAAATGTTCAGTGAGCAGACTGGCATAAGATATCTTAGCACTTATGAATATGAGAAAGTGTAGAGGGATGCAAACCTAGAGAGATTTCCAGTGTGATTCTGTGGGATGCTAGACTTAACCCACTATACCCATACCATGAAAAGGAATAGTAAAATGAGTTACTTAAAGGACACTAACAGTCTAACTTACCATTTGCAAGATTAGAAAACCTAGAAGCTTTTCTGTTTGCTTGCATTTTTAGATATTACTTAAAAATATAAATATTTCTTCCTTATGATCTCTGCTCTACTGAGTGATTCAAACGACCTGAAGTTAAAGGAGCCACCTGGTGCCCACAAAAGGTTCTGCCTAGAGGCAATGGAATGCACACATGTACTTTTCAGAGATATATGTAATAGCATTAAGAATATTGAAAGCAATTTTTGGCTTTGTGTGACTGCACCAGAGAAGGAAGTTACTGTATGTTGTATATGCTGTGACCTGTCATTTTGAGATGCTATGGGAAGTCAGAATGACCACAATTGTACCTTCCAACCTTCAGTGAAAATGCCATTGCTGGTTTGCTTTTCAAGCCTGAGAACAGCTTTCTCTTGAATGCTGAACAGCCACAAGCCTTATGAAATGAATTGAGATATTTGATGCTGTCTGAAAAACATGCTGACCAAGACAAATTTTGCAGAGAAAAATCTAAAGAATTTCAGACTTCTGTATCCAAAGGATGGTACTCTTCACAGTCTACACTATTATAGAGTTTTACCTTTTATCCCCAGAAATGTTTTTGTTCTAAGCAAAAAATGTTTTACCTAGAGTGGGGAAAATTTAGCCAGATTACCATTGTGTGGTCCAGAAGGGAACAGATTAGCAGAGGACAAATTAAATCAGACCTGCTGAGCTTGATAGAAACTGGTATCACAGAACTATAACCCAAAGACTCAGCTAAGAAAGGAAGACTCTTGTGATTAAATCCCCAGATACTAGTACTAATTAGAAACTGAAGGAAAAGGCTCCATCAAAAAATTAGAAGAGGTTTTGTTAGAGAAACTAGGAAGGAGACAAACTGTTTCTGTCCCATATATTTTCATCTTTCTTTAACTTCAAAGAGGGAATACATTTTTCTCTCATTCTGTTTTAGACACTTCTCATTGTAAAAGATGAGTATACTCATATGGATGTTGGAAAGATAATAGGTGTTACCACATGTGACAATTGCCTTTTGACAGTATGAAGCCTTGAACTTGCTTGAAGAATAGCAGGAGTTCAGGAAGGGAATGGGGAGCCAATTTACCTTTCAGGGTTCCTGGAGTGAGCCCTGCTGAAAACATTAAAAGTGGCTGACTTTTCAGGCTGTGTGGTGTCACGTTCATGCATGCATTTAAGGTTTGCCAGGAGACCAGACCAGAAACTTGAATTTCTTTATGTGCCCAGGTGTGTACTACCTGGTTAACAAAAATGAAACATTTTCTTTACTTTAGAGGATACAGAATGCCTCTATACCTATGAAATATTAAAAATCATGGCACATTTTCTGTTTAGTCATCTGACTTTAAGTCTTCAAATTGAATGTTAATATGATATTTTTAATCTTGTTAGAGGTCAGGCATTCAATGCATTGATTTTGCCATAAGTCAGGATTTCAGTGCATTCACCCAGGTACTTTTAGGAGAGCTTATGTGACCACACATGGTTCATAGCTCTCTAAAGACAGTCTTATCAGACTCTGGTTGCTGAAACACAAATGTTGCATCATGTATTGTGTTTGGAATAACCTTTTGTGCTTGTTCAGGGAGTGGGAATGGAACAATGGAAAATTTGCCACAGTATTTCATATTTAGAATTAAATCATAGCACAGAAGAAACACAGAATATTATTGTGATTGAGCAAAAAGAAAAGATGAAAATTTAAGAGCAATTTATTTGTCTTGAACATTAAAATAATGCAGTTATTACAGACCTGGAATCAGGGACATACTTTTCCTCATCTATTCAATAATTATATATAGCTCAGGGAACCTCTCTGAATAATTTTCCTGGAAGCTTTTGCACAGGTTCCACTATGTGCTGAGAATAGCCTTGGGGAATTTAAAACCTCAATAACAAAGCTTGGTAAAAGGATTAGAAGAATTATAGTCAGTCAGTAAGAGGAGTGTTGACAAAGGCAACAGCAGCCACTCCAAGAGTGGCACAATAAGTGCTGAGCCCCAGAATGAGCTGGGCAGGGAGTTCCTGGGGGCAGGGAAGCTGAGCAGCAGCTGAGAGACCCGAGTCACCAGAGCCTGAGCCACACAGGACTGCCTGGAGGGAGCAATGAGCAATGGCAGTCGGTGACTTCTTGCTGTAGGGGACAGGGGCACACACCTCCCACCTCACCTCTGTCCTAAAAAGTTTGTTGCCTGCCAGGACCTCAAATCAGAGATGTCAAAAGACTGCCAAGGCTTCTCAACACATCTGAATATGAGGAAAAACTTCTTTACTGTGTGTGTGACCATGCACTGGAACAAATTGCCCAAAGAGGGTATGGAGTCTTCCTCATTGGAAATATTCAGGTCATCTGGACACAGCCTGGTGCAATGAGCTGTAGAATGACCCTGTTTGAGCAGGGGGGTTGGACAAGATGACCCACTGTGGTCACTTCCAAACTGACACATTTTGTGATGAATATCTCAAGGTATCCTGGGCCTGGGAGGAGGTAAAGGAGGGCTGTTGAAGGACTAATGGATTTGAAAGGAAGAAAGTATGAAAGAAATGGATGTTATGATTGAATTGGGTTACAGAAAGACTTTAAGGCTAAAGTCTTCATGTGTGTGATGCAAGATAATTTTAATTTGAAAAGGGGAAAATAAAAAAAATTGACTCATATTGTCAGGCAAAAATACATACATGGATAAAGTATGTTGCATACCTCAGTGGAACTTGATGACTGTTCAGTATTAATAAGCAATTCATTTCTACTAGTAGCTTTAAAATACTTATTTCATGTTCCTAGACATATATGCCAGCTTTTCAGTTCTGTGCCCACTTGACCAAAGTTATAGTATTTTCCTTTCAGCTAAGGCCAATTTTATATAGAAAAATGCAAATACAAGAATTTCATGCCTCAGGCCTGAATTTTTATTTTAACCAACTCTCTCTTGGCCCTTCACAGCACATCACACTAGATTTTATATGCAAATGTATTGAAACAGTGCAGCTTCGGTCCCCCCTCTGGTGGGAATGAGCAGAATTGCAAATGCTACGAAACTGTTTTGTAGCTAATGGTCAGATCAACAGCCCTGGAAACAAACCCTTCTGTTCCTTTTCTGAGCCCTTGCCTCATGCATTTTGTTTTGTGCTAGCAGTGCTTTATTGTTATTCCCAGTGTTATAAAGCTGTTCTGAAAAAGACACACAAAAAAAACCAAAACATAAACAAAAGTTGTGGTATGTAACAATTGCAGAACAGCTGTATTTCTATGCTGTAATTCCAACAACCTACAGAAAGCAGCATGGAACTTCCTCCTCCAATTGGCCACAGGTATGAACTAGGCATCTTATGTTTTCATGAGTCGTAGTAACAGACAAGAATGAAGACTCTTAGATTGTTTTAATAGGAGTTTCCATTATCATCTCAATTTTTAAGATAATATCCCTTGCCTTTACCTTAAAAAGACTGGTAGAAAATGTATTTGGCTATAGGAAGTGCACATATGGATCAATTTTAAAAATACAGCAAACTCTTTTTCCTTTTGAAAATTTTCACAAAAAGCTACAATAAGAGAAGTGTGATGACCCCATTTAAGTTTGCAAATTATTAAAGATGTTCCAGAAAAGAGCAGAGAAAGTTCTTTTCTTACTTCATGACAATCAAGATTTTAAAGAATAAGGATGTAGATTGAACATCAGAAACATTTGTTCAGTTGGAGATTATACAAAACAGCACTGCAATAATAGCTCTTGGTTTTGTACATCTTCCTTTATAGGACCCACATTCTTTAACAGAAAATTATATGTAATACAAGAGAAACATTTACATCTAAAGTGAATTTAAAATTTCTTTATTATGTGGAAGTTTTTTCTGAAAATTATGTCTACCTCTTTCTTGAATTTTCAAAGTACATTATCTTCCTTTTGTCTAGAAGTAAACATTTTAATCTTGTGTGAAACTAAAGTTGAAATGTCATCCTCTTTTTCTCTGAAAATTGGAGCAGAGCTCTAATCCACAGTCTTGACAGTGAATAATGCTCCATGAATTCCCTGATCATATTGTAGACTTGTGAAATTCAGTGACAGAGACAAATTTATGAAAAAACAAAACCACCTCCAAATTCAAACTTAATACCTTTTCTACTTCTAAAATGAGTTTTTAACGTTCTAAACTTACAACATGACTTTGAGAAAAATTTCAGGCTACTGTTAAATCCCAAAAATGTTTCTGTCTACTTATGCCTATCTCTATAGCACTGCAGCTACCTGTAGTTATTTGAAAGTGATCTTAAAAATTGACAGAAGTTAAAAAGTCCAAAACAACAAAAAGCTTCAAATGGGAATTGTTCCATGGCTAGAGAAACATTGCAAAAATTATATTAACAACACATTTTCAGGAAACAGAAAGCAGAACAAAATTTTTTCATAAGGGCAAATAAAAGACAAATTTCAGAGAAAAAAACAAGGCATAAAAAAAGATTAGTAATGTTAAGAAAAGATTAAAAAAACTCAATCAGTACATGGTTAAGGCTTGAATAATATATCAGGAAACATTTTGTAAAAATACACTAATGTCAGAAGACACTGAATAACTGGAAAAGCTATATCAGGCAAGTAAATCAGTGAATAGAAATTCTAGTAGATAGAATTAAGTAACAGTGGAAACTTAATTTTTCCTTTAGCACCTAGGTTTTTGGAATAGGCCCAGGTTTCTAACCCCATCAAGAGCCTATATATGAGGTGGAATATTTTAGGAGCTAGAAAAGCACCTGCCTTCTAGCTAGATTTAATGAACAAGAAATTGAGTTGAATGCAAGTTTAGTGCTCTTGAAAACTGAAAACCCAAGGTTTTGTGGCATCTACACATAGACATGTAAAGAAGTTTATTTCAAGAATATCTGTTCTTCTTTTCTGTATAATAAACTGCACATAAAAGAGACTCTTGATGACCTTTGGTGATGCTCTAACAGTCATAGGGTGAAGCAATCAGAAAACACAACAAAGAACCATGGACAGAGTAACAGAAGGATGATAATCTGGCCCAGAAAAGGTCAAGTAGTAAAGTAAAAGAACTTCTGAAAGCTCCTGCTTTGAAAGAGGGAGCAAAAATATTGTCTGTAGTTTGTTTCTTTATATGATCAGGCTCATGGCCTCTGCAAATAAACAGAACTGTATCAATGAAACACACAATGTTAAATTAGTGTTTTCTCCAAAGGTAAAAGACGACAAAATCTGAATTTTTCCAGTTTTTTCTATCAAGTGGTAATGGTATTTTTCTCAGTGTGCAATAGAATTCATGTAGTTACTTTTTTTTTTAGTGCAGCTGTCATGTCAAAAGCTTCTGCTTTTAGAAGAAATATTCACCACAGAGAATATATGGGACTTTGGTGTTTATAAAACCTAAAGTAGCAGTTTCTCCAGAAATAAAAAGAAAGATTATTTCACAACTGCAGAAATTTCACAGCCAGAAAGAAAAGTCTGAAGGCAGTTGGAAAGCTGTATGACAGGAAGGAATCACAGAATCACAGAATCATAGAATGGTTTGGGTTGAAAGGGACCTTAAAGATCCCCTGTTCCAACACAGCTGCCATGGGCAGGGAACCTTCCACTAGACTAGGTTGCTCAAAGCTCCATCCAGACTGGCCTTCAACAGTTCCAGGAATGGGGTATCCACCACATCTCTGGGCAACCTGTTCCAGTGCCTCACCGTCCTCACAGTGAGGAATTTCTTTCTATTATCTTATCTAAGTCTACCCTCCTTCAGCTTAAAGCCATGCCCCTGTCCTATCCCTTGTGAAANGTCAAAAGCTTCTGCTTTTAGAAGAAATATTCACCACAGAGAATATATGGGACTTTGGTGTTTATAAAACCTAAAGTAGCAGTTTCTCCAGAAATAAAAAGAAAGATTATTTCACAACTGCAGAAATTTCACAGCCAGAAAGAAAAGTCTGAAGGCAGTTGGAAAGCTGTATGACAGGAAGGAATCACAGAATCACAGAATCATAGAATGGTTTGGGTTGAAAGGGACCTTAAAGATCCCCTGTTCCAACACAGCTGCCATGGGCAGGGAACCTTCCACTAGACTAGGTTGCTCAAAGCTCCATCCAGACTGGCCTTCAACAGTTCCAGGAATGGGGTATCCACCACATCTCTGGGCAACCTGTTCCAGTGCCTCACCGTCCTCACAGTGAGGAATTTCTTTCTATTATCTTATCTAAGTCTACCCTCCTTCAGCTAAAAGCCATGCCCCTGTCCTATCCCTTGTGAAAAGTCCCTGTCCAGTTCTCTTTTAGGTCCCCTTTCGGTACTGGAAAACAGTCCACGGTCTCCCTGAAGCTTGTATCCAGGCTGAACAAGCCCAACTCTCTCAGTCTGTCCTGTCTTCACAGCAGAGGTGCTACAGCCCTCTGATCACCTTTGTGGCCTCCTTTGGGCTCACTTCACCAGGCCCTCACCCTTCTTGTGCTGGATGCATCACTCCAGATGGGGTATCAGGAGAGCAGTGCCTCCCCTTGCCCTCTGGCCATGCTGCTTTTACTGCAGCCAAGGACACAGAAGTTTCTGGCTGACATTGCTGGGTCATGTTGAACTTCACGTACACCACTACGCCCCCAGTCAATCCTTGTTCTCAGGGCTTCTTTCATTTATCCATGTTTGGAATCGCCCTGACCCAGGTGCAGGGCCTTGCACTTGGCCTTGTTGAACTTCTTGAGATTTGCACAGGCCCATCTTTCAATCTGCCAAGCCCCATTTGGATGGTATACCAAGGGAGCGTTGTCCTAATCCAAATGCAGATGGGCACAGCTATGAAACAGTGCAGCTATTTCTATTCCAAGAAATACCCCAATGCACGTGCAGGTTGCAACCTCTCCTCCTGCCCCTAACTCTAATTCTGACACTCAGCTGTGTTTGATAGTATTATTTTAAAAACTCATATATATATAAATTATTCCTAGTTACATTGATCCATGTGTCAGTTTCCCCATTGCAAATTCTGCATTATGGAAGTCTCAAGAAGAATGACTGTTTTGGGAATTATTGATCTCAGACTACTTTGTAGCATACAATACAGAATTCTTTTGCCTAAATATTTTCTCAGTGTTTCTGATATAATTTATTATGATATAACTTATAAACTTGTGATATAGTTTATCTGATAGAATAAAAATTATTCTGATGTAGCTACAAATTTACTTAATATTTAAGTAAATATTAGAATGGTCCATGGACAGTGCAAAGCTGTCAAACTATCAAGACATCTGTTGTGTAAGAAGCCAGGATCTGTCCTTTGCTAATATAATTGCTGCAATATAATGCATAGAGAAAACTATAGATTCTAGTCTTGTGCTTGCTTTTTAAAAAAAAATTCTTTTGGGATGCAAGCTCATTCTTTGATATATAGCATGAAATATCAATAACAAAGTAAGGGAAAGCAAATAAATTTAAACATTTTTGTTTAAATATAATTTGTCAACTAAAGGATCACAAAACACTTTTTATAAAGCATTTTATCCACTGAGTACACACTGAAGTTGAATGGATTCTTTCCACAGAATTCCTTGAGCTTTGGATCAAGACTTAAAGAATTAACTCTTTAAGAATTAGCACCCTAATGAAGTAAAATATGACTGGGGAAAGTCAAAACCAGAAGAGACACTAAAGTTACACACTCTGATATAATAACACTGAATAGAACTGAAAAATTTTCAGTCATATGCCATGTACCTCAGATACATTGCCATCACGTTCATTTTAAGGCCTTTGTGGCACTATACAGAAATCAGTAAACACTTCTATCATTAGAAGAGTACTGAGAGTATTAAATGCAGCAGGATGGAACAAGTTAATCTGTTGGACTTCTGTTTGCAGAAGAATGTAAGAGAACTAGTGAAGACTCCAACTCTTCCACTGAATGTAACTCATCATTTTTATTGACCATCTTGAAGAATAAAAATCACTGTTTGTCTTGGGGAAACTATATTTGGTTATTTAAAACAATTTACTTGGAAATAGCTGTGAAACACTAAGGACAGCCTGAAAAAGAAAGCGTTCTACTCAACATCCTGGCAGAATTATCTGATTCAGTGCTCAAATGAGTTTAAAATAATGGCCTTCAGAAACATTTTATTTGATTTACAGTAATTTTCTTCTCTGTTCAACTATTTAAAAAACAACAGAATATTGACATAGTTTAATATCCTGTGGTTCAAAACAGTTCCAGCCACTCTATGGAACAGTCCTAATCTATAAAATATGGTCTTCTTACAAATTATTACATCCATGAGTAATTTCATGTACAAGAATTATTCCAGGGATTTTCAGGGACTCTTTACACCTCCTCCCTTAATCATTCACAGAGAGTGTATACTAAAGGCATACAGGTAAATGCCTGTCTGAATAATTAATCAGATTAAAAAGCTAGAGTGCTTCAAATTCACTTGTAACTTCCATAAAGGTATTGTGACTTTTTAAAATCACACTGGTTACAGGATGCAACTGAATTCATGCAGCAAGTAGAAAGCAACACTGAAGAAAAAAATGGAGAAACGTCTTGAAATTTTCAAGATTTGCCAAACTGTGTGAAGGATATTTCATACCAACAGTATGAGGAGTGTAGAAATCAATTCTGTAGTAGCAGGACTATGACAACAGAGGAGGACAGCTGAAAGTGACAAGCAGGAGCTGCTTAGAAAGAGAAGAAAGAGGGTTATTTAGTGATACACTTGACTGTGAGAGGCGGTTCCCCATGTCAGTGCCATAAAACTGTTTGGAGTGCAGATAGCTGATGCAGTGATGCTGAGCTGTGGCAGTGACTATGGAGCGATACTGTGGAATGATAGATGTGGGAGCTCTTGGCACCACTGACAGATAATTAGGGAAATTGGCAGGGCTGGGGGGAAGAAAGCTGAAATCTATTGTGCACATAAAGAAGATGAAAACCTGTTGTTGGGAGGAATATAAGGGATTTTATCTCTCATAAGTAAGCAGGGAATTGAAAGCTCTCTGATGAAGGTAAAAACTTAGTGTCAGAGAGTGGAGGATAACCTGAAAGATGACAATTTGCCAAGCTTGAGCCTGCTGCCTCGTAGAGAGCTTGCCATTTGTAAATGAGAAGCTTTCGACAGGGGAGAAATATAGAGGCAAAAATACAATTTTGTGTCTGCAAAGGCAGGTGTTACAGAGATTCATGAAAATCACTGGCCAAAAATGCACTGTAAGAATGAATGCTGTGATCTTTTTTAAGATGACTTGGAACTTAATCAAAGGTAACCACAACAGTTCAGTTTTAGCTGTAATAATAATAATAATAAACATGGCAATGTATCTTAGAGCCTTTCAGTCATTTTCCTCTGGAAATCTCATGCCCTAAGTACCTGTCACTGCTGAAATCTGCATTAGGAAAACTTTCCTTTGCACCTTAGGTATAGACTCTGAAGAGGAGAGGAATGTCCATGTAGATTGGAGTGTCAAATACTGAAAGAAAACACAGAACCCAAGAATAGCTGTGCTTGTTCAGACCAATGGATCCTCCTAATACTGTGCCCCTCATGAGTGGAAATAGGGGTAAGGTGGCTGGCACGCACAGAAGAGCCTAGACTCTGTTTGCTATGTTTGTTAAATCAGGTTGTTTTCAATCACAGGTTAATAAAAAAAGTCTTTATAGCTGTGGCTAAACTTTACTGCAACACATGTGTGTTTTCTTCACTCACATAAAGTGTACTTAAAGCAATTAATTTACCCTGTGTTTCTTACCTGGGTATTCATCATTTGACTGGTAATTATAATGACTGTTCTTTGTACTTGGATTCTTTAGGGAGTGGGCTGTAGGTAAAGTGCCTTGTATTCTTTAGGTGTTTATATACTATTAATTTCATTGAGAGTTAGACAACTAATTAGAAGGTACATGCCTGAAAACCTTTGATAAGGCAGGCTTTTGCTTCAGCAAACAGATGCTGTGCTGCTGATAGTACTGCAACACAGCGAAGTTACAGTGTGGATGGTTTTGTACATATGCAAGGAAATGGACCTTAGATAGTCCAAGACTTTCTTTTTAAATGCCCTACAAAGTACTCTTCAGCTTAGTGAAGTTACTCAAGATCAGCAGATCTCAGTTCTCCTCTAGCCACTTTCAGTTACCAATATCTGTCTCTTTTCAAGACACAATACAGGCAACACTTTCAAGATGTTTGTGGAAATATAGGAGCAGATAACTACAAATTAATAGAAAGGTGAAAAATAGACGTAGATAGCTGTGAATTTTATATATTTCAATTTAATTTCTATACAGTGCATATATGCACTCTTCTTGATTAGGAAAGAAAGCAAAACTCTTTCTTGGGTTAAGGTACAGTAAAGATCTGTTTTCATGAGTATCAAAATGTCTGTCTCAGTAATACAAATACTCTCTATACTGCATTCCACAAGTCCAGACTGAAAATTAATCTCTTTGAAACTTTCTTTTTGTTTATTTCTTGCTCCAGATAGTGAGAAGTGTGTTTGAATGGAGATTTTGGCTTTGGGTGATATTTAGATGTACAAGCCTGCCAAAACACACTTGGTCTAGACAATGATTCCCCAAGAAGGCTGTGAGACTTTCAATTTTATTTATTTATTAAGTGAGTCTACAGCTAAAATGGTTTCTTTGCCTTTTATGTGCAATTTTCTCATGGTTACACTGGGGAGCAGAACCTGATTGTATAACAAAATTTACTTAGTATGCAAAATTCCAGATATGGAACCAATGAAGGTGCTCAAATGGAATTTAATGGTGATGGTGAGTAACAGATGAGAAACCAGCTCCCACTTTTAAACCTGGACTAGTTCAATGAAGCCATTGAATTGTAGATGTTGACTAATTTCAGAAATTAAGGTGATTGCTTGATTTTAGTAAATTCAGTAAAAATCCAGTAAATGCAGGAATAAAAAATGCAAATCATGAGCTTTCTCAGAAAGAACTGCCTCTGTGTTTGTTTTTCAAAGAATATATTGTCTGTATGATTCATGTAGTTGATGCTCTGTGTGAACTGTGATCCCAGTGGTCAACTACCAGGAAAGTGCAGATGGGTTAGTTTAACTGATAGTGACGTACACACAGTATTATGGATTCTCTCATGAGCAAAACAGAATCAACTTGAATTTTTACTGTATCTTGTTGCCAACTAAACCAATTTTCTAGTTGTTGATTTGAGTATTCAGAGAAAAGGAAAATGTGCACAATAAACGAAACACTGAGGTAATGGCTTGGTCCTTGCTTTCCCCAGGTTCATCTTAAGTCAAACATTGCTCCACCCCACATCCTATGCTCAGCTTTCCTCATTTTTGTTCATGTGTAGCACCAGTCCGTCAATTCCTTTGAAGAGGAGATGGGAAACAGAACCATTCCTATCTGCTTCTCCTCTGGTGACCCACAGCTGGGGTCCCTCAGGGCAGGTCACCCATTGCAGAGGTTTTGGGATCAGTAAGTTGTTTACACCAGCACTGCAGCCATCTGGAATTGGTTGTGACTGGCCTGGAGCAGTTCATGTCCTCTCTGGGCTGTGCTGCAGCTCCTACTACTTATACTGGTTCAGGTGCAATATGCTCTTCCAGATTTTAACTGGAACTGACTTTTTTTTGCAGGTGAGTTTGGTTTCTTTTTTAACAGACATCTGGTAGAATTTCAGAAAATTTAATCAAGAAATTAAATACCTGCTACACACAGGGTAGCTAAACAACAGCAAAACACTAAGAAGGGCTGAAACGTCAAGTTTCAGTCACTTGCTAATAGTGAGATTCTTTCTGCATCAGGGCATGAAAAGGCATTTAGGTGTGCAATGGGAGGTGCAGCTTTCTGGATGGATATAGGTTGTGACAGGAAGATAATATCTTGTTAAAGATCTCATTTTGGATTTTTTGAGGGTAAGAATGATGGTGGATGTTGTAGCTGCAGCTCAGGTGGAAATGCTTACTCTGAAGATTTCGTTCTTCTTAATTCTTCCTCATTTTTTTTTTTTTTTTCAGAGAAGCTACTTGGGTTGCATTGTCCATCATAAAAGTAATTTTGGACATAAACCCTGAAATCCTAATGAAGACAAAGGAGATGATGGAGACACTAGGACCAGGATCATGTATGTACGAGACAACAGCTTGCTGAAATGGCTATTTTAAAACCTGAGGTGAAACACATATAACCAGTATTTTTCTTCTGTGAAATTATAACTTTATTTCTCTTGTTGATGAGAAACACAATCTCTCTGAACTTGAATTTTTCAACTGGGTGTTTAAGTATCCCCTTCCTGCCTTTCCCCCTAGTTGCTATCCTAGTTTTACACAACCATACAAAGATTTTATTTTCATTTTGCAACATGTGGCAATGAATAAACATCTTTACTTGGATCAGAGACCAACAAAAACTACGCTAATGCTTTTGCAATCAGGAATATTTTTCAATTTAGTTCCTTGATGTGTAAAAGAACATTCTTTCCTCACTATCTCTATAAAATCCCTAAGATTTTATATATTACACTAATTTCTTCAGTGACATTTTGACTATGAAATTTTCCTGAAGAGAATTCTTGAACTAAGACTACATTTTTTTAAAGACAATTTGCCCTCAGTGCTGTACACTCAGGTATACAAAACTGTATTATGCCTTAGCAAAAGGGGCTAAAGGGGCTAAAATATTTCCACTCAGCTGCACCGAGTAACTCATTAAAATGTAGCAACACCTCCACAAGTCTAAGCCCTCTGTGGCTTCCTGCTCTGAGCAGCTGAGTCCAGGTGCTCATCTTTATCATCAAGCCAATGTACAAGTCACAGGATTAATTTTACAGATTATAAATCTCCAGATGTGTGGGAATGAATGTAGGTTCACAGAAATAGCTGATAAATATGATTTCAGATCAGTAGGTATTAGAGGCAAAAAAATAGCTTAAACCAGCTGATCCGTAGACTGTATCTTACAGCAGCCAGTGTCTTATACAGGGAACCAGTGCAGGATTGTGTGTTCACAAGTAGCAGAAACAAAAGTTTTACTGGGAAATTCCCGAAGGTAGCGAGAACATTCAGACACTGATCTCCTAAAAGAACAGAATACAAGTTCTAAGAATACCTCATTAGTACCAGGTAACTGAAGCACATACAAGTTTTGAAGACTTAATGCTGCATAATGGGAGAAGCAGAGGGCACAAAAAGCTTGCCCACTAAACCACAAGTGATGAGTAGCTCTAGTGCCCAGGCCTTTACAGATTTCCTTGTGGTTTAGCTGGAGCTGTAGGAATAACCTTTGAGTGTTTTTGCCTTGGTGACTGCATGATTCATTTTTATTCTAAATGCTGCTAAACTTGTGGTTTTGCTGTGCCTGACCTTGCACCTTACTCGTTGCAATTGTTTCAAGGGACTTCCCGGGAGTAGAATCACAAAGCAAGACTTTTCTGTGGGGTTTATTCTTAGATCATCTGAGAGCTTTATGGCTATTCCTATTCCATTGTTATTTTCCCCTGTTCTTGTCTTACAAGGAGGTAATATGATGCCTATTTTACATACGGAACAGAAGCTCAGAACATTTAAAATTAAAAAAAAAAAATCAGAGCCACGATACAAGGAGACCAGGATTTTGGATTTCATACTCTTTGGCACATCCTAACTACCAGCAGCTGTGAGGGATCACTGCCAGGCTGGTGGAACACAGCTATTTGACAGTACTTGTGACAATCAGTGTTCAGCTGGGTGGGGGCGGGTGCAGCTTTTCAGGTGCATCTTGGGAGGAGCCTTAGGAGCTTGCAGTCATAAAAGGAGTTTGAGGCAGCACAGAACATCTTTGGGTCCTTCCCATATATCTGTGGACCTCTCTCTTGATCAGACCTACTAGTAGGGTTGTATCTTTTGGGGAAAGACTTCTGATTCTGGGAAAGGTACTTCTTGGGCAAACTGCTGAAAAGCACCTGAGGAGCCTAAACATAGGACTGGTGAGTAATGTTTATATGATGTTCTGTTTAAATTGCCTGTACCTACCGAATGGAAACTACTGATTATGGAATGATGCATGAGAATTAAGAAGATGGGTGTATAAAATTGTTCCTCTTCTTCAGGCACCTAAAGTGACTGTGCTCAGAGAACCTTTATATGGTTTGCAGCTCTTTTCTAAGGGTATGTTCAAAGGCTTTGCAAAAGTTTATTCTATTTGCTATAATGCTACATTTGCTACCCAAAATAACTGTGTGGCAGTACCACATGAGGAAACATATGTTCTTTCTGTGTGAAGACACTGTCTGGGTTAATCACTTGGGCGGCAGGCAACCTGATTTATTCCTAGCTGTGAGTTGTTGTCTTCTAATTTTAAGAGGAGTACTCTAATCTTTGGACTTCTGGTGTTTATAGTTTTTTTCCTTTTTATCACTTAGTACAAGTTCAGCTTTATGTTCCTGCAATTTTTGGTCCTTCTTGTCTCCCTGTATTTCAGCCAATTTGGTCCCCACCTTTGGTGGCCTGGCTGCTGGCTAAAAGTAACTCTCTGTTGAATGGGTGTGAGTGGGGTGCATTTAGGCTTTGCATGTTTGTCTTACAAGTTTGCAATGCTTTCAAAATATGGATAGAAGTTTTCTGATGCTGGGGAGAGCTGCTTGCTAAATAAAAAAGAAATTATCCTAGAGTCCGAGTACATTAGAAAATTTTAGTGGATTAGCTATTATATTGTGCTTAGCAAATCAAAGCAACTTTACTGTAGTTTCTGCTTTCTGAAGTTTTTGAATTAATTTTTATGAACTGCTTAGGTTGAAGGAGGTACTTGACAGGATATGTATAATCCAAAAGTGCTACAGTTCTGTAAGATTCTCAACTGTGAATAAGAAAGTATTTTTAATAATTTTTACTTTTATTTAGAGTGAATGTTAAAATCAAATAACCTTCATATTATGCATGGTAAAGTCAACACCTTTTTAATAACTTGGTGCATAATCCTTTTGAAAAGAAAAATAAAAATGAATGCTTTCCTGTTGGAGTCTTTCTAACACTCCAAGTGGCAAGAAAATCCTTCTTTATTCAGGCCTTTTTGAAAAACCCCGTGCCAGCTGTTTGGGTTTACTCCGTTGGATAACGGAAGCTAGCAATGGAAAAGAGTTAATTCATTAGGTCACCTAATGCCTCTCACTTGCATGAGGTTGCTATCGTGCTCTTATTTTGTCCGGTTTCATTTCAAGTGAGATCTCTTCTAGGACTTATGCTGTTTCTTCTGAATGACATTTCCAAAGCTGAAAGTGATCTGATTATTATGCATAGTTTTCTGTTTTACAATCTAAACTGTTATTTACTTTAATTTCATCTAACATTTCTTACTGAAAGCTTTTTTTAAATGTAAAATAACTTTCAGTTCGTGATTAGAAGTCAGGGTATGTTTATTTTGTTTCTATATGTTTATGTATGCTTCTAAGGGTTATGTTTCCTGCTAGTCTTTTGTTTTCATCCAAATGACCTAAATCAAGTTAATGTTTAAGAAGCTTTTGTCTTCTTACTCTGGTATTAATTCAGGCAACTTAGCATATACTTTGTCTCACACAAATCATTTGCATTTTGGGTTAAATTATGAATAGCTTGCATAATTTGTTCTTGAGCCAAAGTCCAGTAACAAACTGCCAGTGGTAGTGACTGGCAACCACCAGACCCTACTGGGTTTTTGAATGCATGTGTGAGTTGTTTTTGATAAGTGTTATTATATTGAGTAATGTCCTATCAAAGGAAATGGGTCGTGGTTGGATTGTTTTGAGGTATTCTAAACAAGGTGGCATGGAGTAACACAGCTCGTTTTTCAGTTAAAGAGGAAACAGTTCCCTGTAAGGACCTTCGAATTTCCTTTGGAAAGGACAGGGACCTGTCAGAGGCCCATTTTTAGCTACTGACATATTGTATAACCACTGAGGAAGAGGAATTTTGAACAGAGGAAGATAGAGATAAAGAGATGCCCTCTGCCCCCTGGGAAAAAGACCTCTGTTTCTTGAGATGATGATGATTTTGGAGATAGATGAAGAGAACCCTTGTTTATACTAAAATAGTCATCCTTCAACTGTACCCTAGAAAAGCTGATATGGCTCATATGCAGTTGTGGGAAAAGCTGCTAAATGGGAGGGCCTTCACAGTTTGCAGAATTTCCTGGGCAGCTGCAGATTCGTGACATGGGAGCCACCAGAGAACACTTTCTTGTAGTCATGTCTCCATGGGAGATCTGAGAGGTTCCTCTCTCTAAGAACTAATGAAAGGCTATTTTAAAATGGTGAAGCTGACTGAAAATCACAGATTTTTTTTCTCTTTATGTTGTCAGTGGGAAAGTGAAAAGTTGTGGGGGGAGGAGAAGTGTTTTGAAGGTTTCATTTTGATTCTCATTCTCTTCTTTTAGTCTTTGCTAATAAATCTACCTTTATACCCTTTAAGATCTGGTTTACTTTCCTCTTAATCCTATCTCACAGTAGAAAAAGAGTAAATTACTCTAGTGAGCACTCAGACCACTATGCTAATTTTGGGAAACAGAAATTGGTAAATGTGGGACCACTACACAAGGATATTTCTAGAAGTTTTCTCTTAGGTGTTTACTTTCACTTTTGTTTTGTCGCTTGTGAAACCTTCAGTTGTAGTTTGTCTCTTGCTTAATCCTTCAGTCTTTCATTCATGTGAAGGCAGTATTTGTTTTAGTTTTATAGGGGTTTCACTTTTAGCTACAATTTTTAGGCTTGTTCCATTTCTCCCTACACTGCCCCCTTTTGTTTTTATGTCCTACCCTACCACTCCAGTTAATGCCTTCTGGTGTTTTTGTGTTCATTCAAAGACCTCATTACTCTAATTTCACAGTACCTGGGGAGAAGTTTTTCTGCAACAGCTTTTTTCTTCCTACGCCTTGCTCTCTTTTCATTCTCTCTCACCTGCGGTAGAGTGAACAGGCTCACCACAATGGCAGGCAGGAGGTAGCTCATATCCATTTCCATCAGTTTTCCCTACTTGTCCAGAGTATATTTGATAGACCTTTTCAGAGTCTCTTAATTATGCTTTCAGAAATTGCAGCTGACTCCAGGGCAAGCAAGTGTCAGGAAAATCCACAAAAACCGGAGGTTTATGTCCAAAAAGGAGACAGAGGAGTCCTGCAACTTCATTCGAATAAAGGGAGAGAATCCACCGGGGCACACGCCTCGGGGTTTCCTCTCTCGGGGTTTCGGAGCCTCCTTTTATCCTAAACCCCCGGCCACACGGTGCCCTCCTCCTTTCCCCACTGCCTGAGGTACCCAGAAGGCACAGCCTTCCCGAGCTGCCTTCCGTGTATTCCCCCTTGAACCGCCCATTCTACCCCAAAGCTCAGAAACTCGGGCTGTGCAGAGCCCTGTCTGTCTCAGGAGCCGAGCTGGCTCTGCAGCAAACCTGCTCCCAAAGTTAGGGGAGACACAAGGACCCATTTTGAAGATGTTAACACCCACACCTTCATGCATCAAATTATTTGCAGACATTAGCACAGATCTTTCCTATCACAGGGAATCAAGGTAGAAATAGGATGAGTCTTTGTATTGACTGCAGTACAGGGAAACCTTTATCTCTGTGTCATCCAGATCAAGTAGGTACAGAACAAAAGTTGTCAAGCAAAATACATCGTGTTCCTGCTCTAAGACTGACAAAGAATATGGAGGTAGCATTAACAAGAACAGGCAATTAACTTTTTAAAATGCTTTTCTCTAGGGTTCAACTTCAAAGATAAGTTTTTTTTTCTCATGGTTGTCACCAGCAGGTCATTTGACCCTTTGGATTTTATATGCAGCTTATCTGTTTGCATGGCAATATATATGGCAGGGTACTTTCTGTAATGTGATTGCAGATTAATTGTTGTTAACAATCTGGTAATGCCAAACACAAGCACCTGCATGAACTGAATCTGTCTGAGCTACTCAATCAAGCACTTCTGGGCCTGGGAGAATTTGGTCTACTCCCAATAGAGGAACCTAAAATCAAAGATATTATAGTGCCCCGAGGTATGAGCTCTTGCAAACGGTGACTTTTAAAGGGAGTCTGAGAGAACAAACTTGCATGTAGGTGTAAGACCACAAGTGGAAGGACTGCTATCCTTAAGGCTAGTTAAATGCTATTTTTTCTGAGACTAATAAGAGAGAAGAAAACCAAGCTGGCCTTAAGTCCAAAATGATCTCTTATCTGTAAGCTTAAAATTTAGCATGAGATAGCTGTTGCTGTCTGTTGCCCATGGTGATATGTAGGTGTTAGTATAAAGAGGAAAGGAAAATCTTGTCCAAAAAATGTTTCACTGCACGTGTGGGACGTGGCTGTAATGGCTGATGAAAATTGATTAATGGGAAAATGAGTCATCTAGCAGCCTCTATCAGCATATGCATTTTTGAGGGACTAGAACTCTGCTCATATAGTGGCTCTTTACAGCATTAACTCTGAGATCTCTTAGGCTCTTGGAACAGCCTTGCTTGAAAAGTAATGGAGACCCGATTGCTCAAACTTTACATTCACCAGCTTGCAGTCTAATTATACATTAGAGCAACTCAGAGGTTTACTTGGTTGAGTGATGGACATAATAGATCTCATTCCTTGACCAGCCTGAATATATAGCTATTTTGTTCTTCAGGCTTTCCACATTAATGTGCTAGCTTCATTTGTCGTGGAGCACAGTACTAACACTTAAAGTCTTAAAACTGCAGTTGTGTTTGCAAATTTTGCAGTAGCTGTTGATCTCTAAGTCTCACAAGCCTTGGTTGCCATTGTGAAGTGAAATGTCTTATTCCAGGCCTGTGTTGAGTTAAGGTAGAAAGGGCTAAAATAGCATTTTTTGAATTTTTTTTCATGTGTGAAAGTACAGGCTTGTTGTCACAAAACTCTCTTAAATATAAGTAAAACTCAAAGGCTGATATCTTTGTCCTTTGGATCCTGAAGTTGTTTAGGTTTTTTTTTTTAATTCACTATAGGTAGCTTATGCCTGCCAACAAATTTTAATGACTGAAGTGTTAGCTTGCAAATTTGTAAATATCGTAAAGCGACTTTCCAAAATACTGCACAGTCACAAACCTACCAGAAGACATTTTGAACTCTCCCAATCATCTTGGTAATCTGCTACTGTGATCTGATAAACATAAGAATAACACCTTTGTGACCAAAGAGAACTAATTTTACACTCATCCTGATATTTGCCTGGTTTAGCGATGCTAGTCCCACTACTGCTCAAGCTGGTTTGCTGAATTCCTGTGCATGCAAGTGACACTTGAAAGGAAACCTGGAGAGTTGGGACTAGAGGGAAAATTACAGTCTCTGGAGAGCAAGAGTATTGATGAAACCATACCTCAGGCATTCCTAATTGGAGTCAGAAAACTTGAGTAAGGGTAAATAAAAAACTGCTGATGGGCACAAGTAGTACAGAGAGGTTAGTCAAACCTCCTGGACAATTAAAGCATTTGAGAATTTACATACTGCTTCAAGATATGTGATAATTACAGCTTACAATTTTTCTGTTTTCTTTTTAACCTGAATGTATGCTAAGATAAAGGTCATGAAAAAATTTATGGTCAAGTAAATCCATGGTGTTTAGCTTTAGTTTAGTAACTTCCATCTGGTTTCTTAAATAGTAATCAGTATTTAAGGGTACCTGTACATGCCAACAATTCAGATGTTTTTAAGAATTGCTCAGTGATGTGAGAATAAAGTCTAGACAATTACTTTAAGTTTCTTTTACTACAATACATACTGCACACTTTAATTCTTGCAACCCATCTCTCTAGAGGGAGGAAAAATATAAGGATCACAGAGAAATGAAAGCAGATGTAAAGAGAATGATCATGTTAGCTCAGGCTGAGGGTCTGTGTACTGGAGTATTCTTGCAGCAGTAGCTGCTGAAAGACAGAAAGAAGGAAGGAAAAAAGAGTACTTTATCTGCTCTGTTGACCAGAAAGGAAAAAATGTAATTTCCTTTGAAAAGGGGATGGAAGTGTTTTGGGGGAACAGGTACCTTTCAGAATATAGCAGATGTGTAATTTAGCCTTTGGAGTCTGTGGACATAGGTTTTTGCGATATATATATTAAAGCTCGTGAGCTGAAATTCTAAAACAGCCTTTGTTTTTCATGCTTTCAAACAAGGCTTTAAACTTCTTTCTTTAAAGGAAGAAAGGTAAGGAGACATGTACCTTTTTACTTCTGACTTCTTATCAAATGGGTGTTTTATTTTTTGCCTAAGATATCAGGATTGGAAAATCTCTTTAAATAATAGCATCCAAATAGCACAAAATCAAGGTGATTATGATTTGTATTTCAGCATTACAGAATTAATTTGAAATTAGAGGCTTGAGGCACTGAATTTAAATTTTTAGGCAGAAGGTTGGAATCTGATGGTGACTTGGCTGGAATTAAAAATACCCACAATATAAACTACTCAGTTTTTCAAAGTAGTTGGTTAGGAAAAAAAAAAAAACCAAACCCCCCCCCCCCAAAAAAAAAACAAAAAAAAAAAAAAAAAAAACCAAAAAAAAAAAAAAAAAAAAAAACAAAAAAAAACCCAAAAAAAAAACAACAACAAACTGCCACTATATGAAAAGTCTGTCTTTATTTTAGGGCAGTAAACAGTGAAATATAGTACTTAGTGTGTTTCTCAAATTCTGAGGAACTCACTTGTGTTGCTCACAACCATGACAGTGAGTTTTAAGATATAAAGAACATGAAGAATCTATTTGCTGCTGTTGTGCTGTTGCACCTTTTCCCTGGAGGAGAGGTACTGGATGAAAGAGTTATTACTATTACTCATATGCCTATTGCAACAGTAATGCATAGATCCTGACAGAATATTGTCTACAACATTCTCATAACAGTAGAAATGTGTTTACCACCAGTCTTGAATGTAAACTTTGCAAATATTTCACAACTTAGCTGGCAATTAATTTTTCTCTTCAACAGATGATACATTCTCTTGTTTGCTTTTCCACTTTATTTCAGTTAGTCTCCTGAAAATCTTTGTGGTTAACAATAGGTTTCACAACTCCCAGGAGAAAGATCATTGTGGCGACTTTTCCAAGAACCTCAGTATTGTTTGATTCAGTTCTGAAGTTGTCTGAAGTCCAGCAGTGGATGCTGGGCTTCCTTAGGAACAGCTGCCACTGCCCTCTAGCAGAGGCAGGAGAAGCTGCATGTGTGGCTTCACAGTCCCTGTAGTTTTAAGGCTGGTGTATAAATTTACAGCACCCATTGATCCCGGCTTGAAGTTAGGACTGCACCAAGCCAAGTGGTGGATGAGAAACTGGTGTATATTTCCCTCTGATTGTCACTAGGGTGCTCACTGGGAGTAGTGTGCACTCTGGCAGCTGTAACTCTTCACACTTCATCAGCCAGAGGTTCCTGCTCATACTGGGTGCCAGCCTCAGCACCCAGTCTACCTGAGGGGCCTCTCGGGTCATCTTTCACCTGCTGTGTTCTTGCTAATTCTTTCATTAGTCATATTAATAAACATGACTATTTTTCATAAGGAAGCTAAAATTTAAGAGGAAACAAGGCAACTTGTTGAAAATAGCATATGGAATTTGGGCTTCACTAAATCAAATATCAATATAACAAAAAAGTGAGATATTGCAAAAATATTTGAGGGACTTTTGGAGGGTTTTTGTGTGGGAGCATGTGTGCTGGGTCAGTACTTTCTCTGTTGAGGGCTTTGCTGAGCAATAAGCTTGTGTGCTTCACTTGTGCTGAATTTCAGAAGTTTTCAGAGGAGTGATATTGATATTAACTGACAGGTCATCAAATTCAGCTGAATGAGGTGAGGGCCAGAGTGAGATGGAGCTGAAGTCAAGTTTCTGTTTTTTTACCTTGGGATGAGGAATGGGGGAAGGGAGTGGTGTATCTGTCTGGTTTATATTGTGTTTTAAACTGCCTTTGCTTTAACTGTAATGGGGGAACATGAACAAAATGCTTGTAAGATGGTAGTAATGAGGGGAGTGATGAGGTGTCCAAAGTGCAGCCTTGTTTTGGGGAAAAAAAACCCTGAAAATAAAAAAAAAAAACCAAACCCCCTGGAAGTGCAAAGAATGTTTGTTTTTTTTTTTTTTTTTTTTTTCTTTTTATTAATATGCAAGTAATTAGCTGGTACTATGCTTTTAAAAATTATGTAAGGACAGGTGAGAACAAAAGTCCTTGCCTGTACCTTTGGGATTATGGTGAAGAATATTTGGAAAATAACTTAGTCTTGCAAAACATTTAATGTTTTTTTCCCTCCCCGCCGCTTCTTTAACATGTATTCTGTGTCATGGAAATTAGAATGCAAGTCAGTTTAATTACTTTTGCTGTTGTTCCAGTCCCATGGATTGTAAATATTAGATTTATGAATAGATTTAATTAGCTCTGGAGCTTTTTTTAATATACTCAAGCAATTCTGACTGCACCTAGGAAAAGGTCATGGAAAAAGCTGTCCACAATGGACTTTGGTCTAGACATGAGGTCTTCTTTATGAAACCTTAGCTGACTAGTTAGAATTATAAATGTTCTCCCTGATGAAGTTGTTGACCTGAGAGTAGCAAAATTACTCATATCACAGTCTTAAATAACAGAGCATGCCATTAGTATGTGCTCTGGGATATGTTCTCCAAGTAGAAAGTGTCAATGTAGTGCTATGCTCCTGTGGCATGCCATGGCATTTTGGTCACTGCAAGAGGTGAAAAAGTTAGTGGCAAGTGTTTGGCTGAATAGAACTAAGTCAGTATGAAGGGCAGGTAAATGCATCAGGGCTTCTCAGTGTGAGGAAGTGAGTTCAGGCTGCTTATGATAGAAGACTATGAATCTGTGAGTGGCATACTAAAGTGTCCAGAGCATTCCTGTCTGACTTTGCAACTCCTTTTGACACAGATAATTAAAGGTTGGCACAGTGTACTTAGGAAACACCATCATTTACTTCTCTTGCTCTGATGGTTGCCTGTGACCAGCACTGGCAAAAGCTTGCCTAGATGGATCTTCAGTCCAGGCTGCTGTGGCTGCTTATGTTCCTATGTGGATAAGAATGCTTTTATTTATGGATGAATGAGAATCCTCTCTAAGACCCACAAGTCAAGAAAGCAGAAACATAAGATGTCATACAGTGTTTGAGAATAGGATGGAGGGTAGAGAAGCAAAATATTGTACCAAAGAAGAAGCAGTTATAATTTACAAATTCTCCTGTTGGTTCAGTGGGTTTTTTATATAAATAAATAACTTAAATTTAAGTTATACAACAATTTAAGCTGAAAAAGTGAACAAAAGCCCAAGTGGTTATGTGTGATTTGTGCAACAGTGTGGGTTTTCCATCTTCTGAAACTGTCCTACATTTCTCTTTCCAGGTACCATAGCCTCCATCTCCTGCTGAGTGGTTTTGCAAGTTCCCTGTCTATTAAAACTGCAGGGTTTACTTAACAGTAGAAGGCTTTTGCTCTGTTAGTACTAAATATTGTGGCCACAGTGTTTATGGATAGTGCCCTGTTGCATTGCAGTCCTTTGTACTACAGTAGCAATAACCACTGCCATGGTCAGTGCATCCAGGCTGCTTTGCCAGCTATCCTATGGTTGGTGTAGCTAGCTAAAACTCCCCAAAGCACTTTCACTGTGTTCAATTACTGTTTGGTTGTTGAAACTTGTGGTGTAGGTCTTTCTGTGACATGAAGTACCAAACTTACTTCATGTAGCTCATTCTTTAGGGAGCTCAGTTAGTTGTGTTTGGTTGCTCTGACCCATGAACTGGTTCCTTAACAGTCTCTCATAGTTATAATTTACTGAAGTAATCCCAGAGCTGCTTCTGAGGAAAGGCTTATTTTTGCTTTCATGTTTCTGAAGGAGTCTCAGTCTTGAGTCTCCTAAAGGAGTCTGAAGTGTCATCTGCTGCAAAAAGCTGAAATTATGGATGACAAGTGAGACAGCAGTGTTTGCATCCTGAACCTGATGCAGAGGGTCTGAATTACCTGTGGGGAAGCAAAGGCAATATGACTGTTTTCATATTTAATGAGTGAATTACAGCTAAGACTTGTACTTACCACAGCAGAATACTCAGGTTCATGAACAAATGCAGGTCAGCTATTTAGACAATACATGGAAAATCTGTTTTGGTTCTTGGACTGAGAACTCTAAACTCATTTCATAAGTGAAAGGTTTTGGCAGAGCAATTCTCACTGAAGGAGGGAATTTCAAGTACCTTCATAAATTCAGTGCTGGATGTCTGCCTCCACTGACATTCTAATTTTTTTCTTTTCCTGCCAGAAATCTTTTCTTTTCTAAAAATATTTACTTGACTCTGCATATTGCTGCCTAATCTAAAGATGGATAATATAGTGCTGATTTTAAAATCCCAACTGGTTCAGGATATAAGAAGGACTTTCAAAACATTGCTAAAATGATCTGTTTGGAACAAATTTTCGAACTGATTGTGCTCTTCAGGCTATAGTGTGGTTTCTACACTACCAACTCCCCACTCCCTCCCCCTATAACCACTGCTGCCGTCCTAATCTTCTAGACCATTTAGTACCCTCCTCTTATCCTAAGTAAAATACAATTGCTGGCTCTGATATTCATTAGGTGATAATCCAGATTAATTCAGACTTTGATGTAGAAACAAGTCCTATTTCAGCTGCCAAGAAATCCAGATCGCCCCATGAAAAATGCACACAACACATGCACGTACACACACACGCAGTCACTATGTAGAATGCCTTAAAGAAACTGTAGCTAACCACCTTATTAGTATTCCTCCCTCCTCTGTGTTTCACTTGCAGCAACAGAGGGCTGAGCAAAATGCAGTAGAACAGGGACAGAGACAGAGCTGGCAATCATCTCGGTGCAGGCTGCTGAATGTAGGGGGTGGGGGGGATGCAGCAAAGCAAGATTAATAACCTTGACATAATCCTGTGCACCCTGGAAGGAGATACCTCCGGTGACTGAGCTGTTCTTGTCTTGATTAATTGGACTGAGTGAATGAGTGGCTGGCAATCCACCTGGTTTGGAGGCGACCCCCTGGTTTTGCTGCTCTCTGAATCCTCTACCCATCTGGGAAGGTAGCAGTGAGACATACCATCTGCAGCACACACAGCAGCTATTGGAGGCTACTACTGACAGTTTGCACTACAGTTTTTTGGTGAGCAAGAAGCCAGGTATATTGTACAGTAGGATATTTCTGTGCTCAAGCTACTGAATTTCACAATCTGGTTGTTCAGCAACCCCCTACGCTCCCTTTCCAATTGCCTTTGAGTTCTGGGCTTACTTTTGGCATAGTCTCCTGGACACGTTTTGCTGGGGATGGAAGAGCAGTAAATGGAACCTCTGAAAACTAATTGTTTTTCTTCTGCGTGACTCGAGAAAGAAAAAAGCTAAAAGAATTATATCCACTTGGAGGAATTTAAATTTCTCTCTGAGAAGTTTATAGAGGGACCGTACAAAAGGTAAGTCCAGGGGATTGTCTACCCCTTCTGTTTCCTTGTTTGTTTTCTGCTTGCTTGCTTAAAGTAGAGGGAAACGGCTAAAACACTAGTACTGGGTGCATACGGAGTGTGGTGTTTGTAAAGTCTGTGCTTGTAATTTGCATTCCTTTTTACTTCCTTTTCTGTTTTTTTTTTTTTTTTTTTTTTTTTTTTTTTTTTTTTTTTTTTTTCTCCTCCTCCTTCTTCTGCCATTTGCACAGTAAAAATGCTTGCAAAATAATAATCTATAGGGCTCCTGGAAAATGTTAGTTAAATAGCACTATAAAGCTCCTTTTATTTCAAAGTTATTAGAATTTCTAGGAAGAGAAATCTTTTGATTAAACAAGCTTAAATATTTGGGAAATATCTTGAAGGGGCAAGACATATAGCTCATACAGTATCTTCAATAGAAGCCTCCATATTTTCATAAATCTTGTCTAGTTTTTTTCTCTGCATTTCAGTCAGCTCTGGAATGATGAATATGTAAGTACAAAGCTGTTTCTGCTGCTGTTAGCCAAAGGAGAAGGTAGCAGAATAGAAATGTGTGGATTTGTGCATCCACTTACATGAAGTTCATGTTTGCTTCTCATTAACCTTTTGAATGCTGCTTCCAGGGTGGAATTTTTTTTTTTTTTGCTACAAGAGTTTATGCAATATTAGGAACGAAGAGTAATAACTCTTACGGTATAAATGGGTTCTTGTGGGCCACTAATTTTTGAGTTGGGGGTGATACTAAACACTCAGGTGACCAAACTAAATGCTTAATCCAGCATGGTTCATGGCACTCCAGAATTTCTGGAGATCTATCCACTATATTGCTCTGGTGCTACTTGGTATTTAAACCTGGCACTTTTCCTCCACCTGCATCCCCTTCCACCAATGCAGTTTTTACTGTAACAGCATGACTTTTGTAGCCTTTCCCATTGTTCCATTAAATAATAGAAATAAAATACCATTGCACTGCAATAGAATCAGAGCTCTTGTAGTTGAGCTTTTTTTTATTGCTGCACTGATAGTACTTAGCATTCCCAAGGAGGTAAGCAAACCATCTGTAAATACATTTCCAAGATGCTTTTTTCTCCAAGTGCAAGTACTAGGTACTCATGCCTTTTCAATTATATGAATATGAATGACCAGTACTGAAGTATATGGTATCTCTTGGAAATACTGCATAGCTGAATATGTACTGTAAAAAGACAGGGATCAAAATAGAGTTCTACTGGATAACCAGATGCTCAGGGGCTTCTATATGTATGTATACAAATGTAATGTATGCAAAGAAAAGGGGAATTACATCAGATTTTTAAATACAAGGACACATCAAATAGGATGATCTATTTGGTACAAAGTAGCATAATGACCCTCGTAATAGATCCTGTGTTGTAAAGCTAAAAACTTAATGAAAAGGCTCTGCTTCAGAGTAATCAAATCACTTTATATGATTGCATCCTGTCAGTCAGTCCCTCTATTTCCCACTGGTTTGCATAATAGCTTTAAAGATGGATTAAGGAAGAAAGGAGAACTGGTTATAGGTGTGTTTCCCCTCATTTTCTGGAAGTGATGCTACTGTGTTGCATGTGCATTTACTGTATATGATTATGACAACCAGATCTCTTCCTGGGCAGAATGCAGTTTGCCATAGTTTTCCCTCACTGTACTTTCCTCAAGCCCCAACTGCATGTTCCACAGGAATCTTACTTCACCAGGCAATGAGCTGATTTCTTTAAACTGTGGGGAACAGTCTCTGTGTAATGAGCGCTAAAAAAAAAGTCTGTGTGTGAGAAGAGATGACAACTCATCATTTTTAGAGCTTTACCCCGGTTTTAGATTGAGGTACTGAATGAGACTATTAAATCAGATGTTGACTGGATGAAAGCAAGGGACAAATGTTCTTCCTTGAGGTGAAACTTTCATGTTCTGGTGAAAAAGGCAATGCATTTTTCTTCACTTTCATTTCTATATATTCTGATGTATGAAGTAAAATTTCATAGTGTTGCATTCAACTGAGTGGAGGAGTAGTTACCTGTATGCTGGAAAAGAAACATGTCATCATTATTTTTGGTGTCCAGCTGTTATTAATCATCTGTTTTTTATGTAGTCATGCTTTATCATTATCTCCTTACATTGGAGACTAAAGCAAATGGTGGTTATTTGGAATTCAAACAGGCTCAGTGAATGGGAAACCCTGTGCTTGTCTTCCCATGTTCCCCCAGCTGTGTTGGTGTAGTAGATTTTTTGTTGGAACTCTTCTAGAATTTTGATTCTGATTTCTTATACTGTCACACTTGCTATTTTTGGGGTTATTTTTGTATCTCTTATACATGAACTTGTATGTAACATAATAGGTTATCACAAGACCAAATTTGTTTTCTAATACTTTTCTTATTCCTATAGTAAGAATAGAAATGAATAATACTCAGTTTTAGCAGGTTTTATGTGGGAACAAGGCTTTAGCACCAGTTGGACTGTGTGGGGGTTCTTTGTAAAAAAAAAAAAAACAAAAAACAAAAAACAAAAACCAACCCAAAAAACCAACAAAAAACATTAAAACAATCCAGTAGTCAATCTGTAAAAGGAATACTGTTTTATTTTAGTAATCCTTGAATTTCAATTGCATTTCTTAGTGTAATGCCCTGTATGCCTTCAGTCTCACCTAATGTGTAAAATGCTTTTTCCTCTGTGCTCTTTGGCTGCCTGTGTGAGCTCAATCCACTGTGCTTTGTGCATCTTGCTGGGTTATGACAGGAAGGCCTGCACAGGTCTTGCAGTAAGTGAGTCATAGGTAAAGTGTCTCAGTAGGAATACAGGTACAATGAAGTTCTCATGAGCTGAATTGGCTAAATGTTGTTTTAAGAATAAGTGGAAGATAACAGAAATTTATTTTTCACTTAGTTCCAGTTAATTGAGCAGCTTCCTTTTCTTGTTGCTGAAGTCAGCCAACCAGGCACTAACCTTCTTCAGCACATGTTTCTGTGTTTTTAGACCCAGGGCACTTTACACATTAATTCTTTCTTTCTTTTGAAACAAGCTGGGCTGACAATTGGTAAGGCAATCTTGAAGTAGTGCAGTGGTGTTAAAGTAAGGGTAGGATGGGAGAGAGGAGATGTACCAGCATTTCCAGGACTTGAACCAAAAGAGCAGGTTCAGTGGGATGGCAGAACACGTCATTTGGATTGCTGACTCATTGTGTTGGTCCGCAATATTATCTTACACTAATGTGATGACACTGGCCTGATTTTTGAAATAAGGAGGCAGAAAAGAGTAGTTTATCAGGAACACATTTATGAATGTGTACTATAACAAATGGTCTGATCACTGGAAATTCATGCAGGTGTACTTAGGGTTCTTAACTCTTTAAAATAATTAATAGTAAGTAAAATTTATTTGTTGCCACTTGAAGAATAACGAAGTTACAAATACACCCTTTGAACTGACAAGTTAGGGGAATGAAGTAAATTGCAGTCCACACCGCCACCCCTGCCTTCCCCTTTCTGTATTTCTCTCCTTCCCATTTCTTTTCATTCTGTGTCAAAGGATAAGGTTTAAGAGTGAAGGAGATGGCAAATTTCTCTTTTCCTGGGCTAGAAAGCTAACTTGGTAGGTATTATGCTGCTTAAGAGTCTTGAGTCGAAACACAGTTAATTTTAATTTATAAAACCAATTTCAGTATTCCTAGTTAGAAGTGTGAAAGTAAAGTTTGTTTAGGAGATTTGTTTAATTTCTTAGCTTTTCAAAAAGACATTTAATGTTGCTTAGGGAAGATGGCAATTGTGGTTCTATTTATAGTCTTCACAGATTGA
Source organism: Aegithalos caudatus (assembly GCA_013389925.1). Classification (NCBI taxonomy): domain Eukaryota; kingdom Metazoa; phylum Chordata; class Aves; order Passeriformes; family Aegithalidae; genus Aegithalos; species Aegithalos caudatus. Next base: position 56,776 of record WEIU01021455.1, read on the forward strand.
GGTAGCTAAGAAGGCATGAGTTCCTTATTTTTTTTTAAATTAGTGCAGGGGTTTGTGTGCTTTTGAGTTGCATAATAAAAGTTTAAAAATATTAGGGAATATGTTTATTTAGACCTTACAGCTTTCAGGAGTGGTCCAAAAGAGTAGTGTTGAGAAAATGGTATATGTATATAGGTGGGTATCTGCTTCTAGAGCGTGTTACTTGTCATACTGCTAATAGTGATGGTGAAATTCTCAAAGTGGAGCTCAAATGACCCAGTGGTATGCTGAGTTTTCTACAGCTCTTTCATATTGCTAAGGAGGAAATGTAGCGTTTTGGTGTCCTCACAATCTGCAAGATGCTGCTGTGTAAGAGCTCGTGCTGCCAAACTTAGAGTGGTTACCTAAGGCAGAATCCTATTGATCCTGGGGGAAGGTGGTGGGCAGAGATTTCTTCAGTAACTGGAGACTTTCTTTCTTAGAACAGATACTGCAGAGGCAGAACTGTAGCAAGAAAAAGAAATTTAGATCTCTTCCCAGTGTGTATTGAAGAAACTTTCTGCACAGACAATTGATTTGTAATTTGGCAAAAATTCTTTACTCAACTGGCCATCAGTGGTAAGTATTCTTTGTATTCTCTGACTGGTAGAGGTGAGCAGAAAGGTGTAAAACAAAAACATGCTTAAATGAAGCTCATAACTGCAGACGTGAAGGGCTTCTCTACCTGCATTTTTTTTTTTACATATCTTTAAGCTTGCAACCCGTGGCCAGCAGATTTTTCCATGAGGCCCATTCTAACCTCTTTGGTAATTTTAGATGCTGTTTTGGTAGGTTAAATTTATGTCAAGGACCCATGAAGTCCAGCATGAATTAGTAACTACAGGTTAAGATCCAGTCCTGCTGTCTGTTCTGCTTACAGGAGTATATCAGTCTCTGTAGCTTCTCTGAAACTGATGACTTGGTATGAAGGAAAGATGACAAGTGGGGTGGGGGGGCAGTAACTCTTTTTTGGAAACGTTTGCTTAATTTAATTTAACTTCCTGTGGGAGCAACAGAAGCCCTCTCCTTTCTCTTGTTCAGTTATAGGAGAAAATACAACATGGGGCTATCAAGCAGTGGGCATATTTTTTTGTAGAATCTTGGCTTGCTTTTTGAAATTTGTCTACCAGTGTATAAACTTTGTTATATTTTCTGGTATCCCAGCAATAAATTGGCACATGAGAAAGAAAAGCAATGCTTCTGTACTAGTTGTGGTGCATCACTAGCTTATTAAGCACACTAGATATCATTTTGGTATGATTATGTAAGTCTAGGGATGGCACCTTTTCATCTGTGTGATTCCCCCTCCCCACTTAGTGTTCATCAGTTAAACAAGAAACTTGAAAGCATCATAAGAAGTTACTAGTTGAAGGGACAAAGCAGAGGTGAATGTTCTGAGGGTTAGGCCTTTCTACAGAGACTGTCATGTTGGGGCTGCTTTTGTTTCAACTTTTTTTTTTCATTTTCTCTGGAGCCACCCATGATAATGGTGCACTTCATGTAAGCCTATAAATCTTCACTATAATGTTGGTTATTTCAGGAAGAAAATTATGCACTTTGAAAGTAAATGACCTACCTATTTAAAACCTGCAAGAGTAGCTGCCTTCTGGAAAGCAGAAAGCTCAATAAGAAAAGCTGGTGAAAGAAGGGTGGAATAGGGTGAACTCAGATTATCTCAATGGCAAAAGTAGTTTCTTTTTTTTTTGCAAGAGTAGAAATAGGGATTACATTGCTCAAGACTGCATGTGGAAGAAAGTTTTCATTTTGCATGCAGAGTGTATTTTGGCAGCCTGGCTGGGACAAAATGAGTTGTAGAGTGTTCTTTTAAACATTTCAAGCATATGCTTCGGAAATAAGTCAGGTCTCAAGTCTCCATTTTTATTTTGAATAAGGCTGATAAGAGGAGTTGCATTATGAAAACTCCATAAGGGTTTTGGATCTCTCTTGAAAAACGCTTTGGAAACTTAGACTTGGACTTGTCTAGGAAATGTGAGCTACAGCTCCTTAAATAACTGAATACACATTATGTAGAAATAAAACTCAAGTCACAACAGAACCTTGTGGAAGTGCTGCCCCACCAAAGAGCTTCCAGTTATTGTGTTGCAATTGGGTTGTAAATATTAAAGTCATGTTCTTTGTATGTTCAGATATGCAATCATTCTTCTTGTTAACTAAAAATAGTTAATATTAGGATCTTTTGCATTCAGAAAGCCTGAAACAAATGGAGGCGTGCGGAAGAGGTAATTTACTATTACCTATACAAGAGCCTAGGTATCCAGAAAGAGTTCTGAGTCAAGTGACTAATGAAAACTTCTGTCGTGTAATAGAACTGAATGGGTAGGTATTTTCATTACTGGGAAAAGAAAGTTGTGACTGCTGGAGATCATGAACTAGACCTCAGAATATTTGACAATGGCAGTTTTTATGTAATCAGCCATGTCTTCCATGAAAAACATATGCCAGAAGTGTGTAAGCTTTGACCCTCTTCAGCAACTAAAAATTACTTATATTTTATTTAGCTTTATGTTATCAGTTCTAGAATGTGCAGAAGAAAAGAATGTGGCTGAGTTAATGTATGGCTGGATTCATGTAACCTGTGTCGTCAGGAAGTAAAGCTTTTCTTTCTCCATGTTTCAAATCACACCTGTTCCTCGAGGTTTTTTGCCTCTGAAATTTGCAGGGGTGCTTGCAGTGAAGTGGGCTGTGTTATGGTAGTGTTACTCAGAGGCATTTCTTGTTTTCCTGTGACCTGCAGGAACGAGTCTGTGCTCTTACTGGAGAGCAAAGTGGCCTCGGGGAGCAAGGACTGCCTTGGTCCTCCTTGGCTCTGTCCTGCCCTGCAACTACCATGTGATTTAGATGAGTGGTAAGGGAGAGAGAGAGTATAGCCTGACTTGTGAGCTTTCCTTTTCCTCCTTTGTCGTTGATATTCAAGGCTTGCTGCAGTAACCCGATGCCCTGCTTTTACAGAAGTCACAACCCTTTCAGACCACAAAAGATCCCTTCAGACTGGGATTCCCTTGACAATCAGCTTTATAGTTTAAGCAGCTTTATGCAATACTGACAACAGTGACAGTTGAGAGAGGTAACTAGGAGACTTCTTGTATTATAAATACTTGGCTTGGGAGTGTGTGCTTAAGGGTCTTAAGCTGCCTAAAAGAGTCTCTTAATCTGCCTTAATTCTTCTTATTATATTTTTTCTGAAGTAGGCGGAGATGCACAATCTTTCTTTTCATTTAGATTAATAGAGAAGTTCCACACCTGTCTCACTGAACATTATATTTTTTTATGATTTATATGTTCTACTAGACATGTTTGCAAAATGTAGAGAGGAGAAACTTGGCAAGATGTCTGTCCAAACCCCTTATTTTTATGTATTTTCCCATTCGAAATCAAAGCCTTGTTTTGAATCATGCACATTTGAACGATTTTTCTGTCTGGAATGTAATGGAAGATTCTGAGGTCTAGCTGTGGAGAAGAATAACTTCCTTATCTCTTATCTCTCTGTGACATAAACCTACTTCTTTGTGTCTCTCTAGGAATGAGCCAACTTGTAATGTTGATTGGAATCAGCACAAAACAAGCTTCCCAAAACCACAATTTTCTTTATGCTTTTGCATATGACAAAGGAAACTGTAGGAGAACACTGTCTAAACTCATGGCCTTAAATATACAGAGGAAGTAGAGAAGGATGAAGTTACTGCTCTGATATTCATAAATGTTTACATTGCTGATAGAAATGAATTTTGTTGAATGGATTAAGGGAAGAGGAGAGTAATGATTGGCCGAAATATGCTTTCTAAATCTATGTATTTTGAACAAAATAGCATACATTTCTAAATACACTGTGAGTAATTATTTCCTAAGTTTATTTTGTCCTAGTTTAATGTCTATTATACAATGGGAGTGTGCTTTTTTTATGCAGAAACCATGCCTGAGCTTTTAATGCTTAAATTCTTTTACTTCTGAGCGTTGGTGATGGTTGTCTGTCTTTCCATATTGTTTAGCTGTAATTGGTGTATTAGAAGGCTGCTTGCATGATCTTGTCCAGGCCCTCAGGCAATGGAAATGAGTAGGTACTTCCAATAATGATATCGGTTATAAGAATAGGTATTTGACTTCCAGTTGTTCTACACCTTATTGTCCAAATAGTACTTTTCAAATATATGTGCATTTCTGAAGTCACTTCAGGCTGAGATGTGTTTAATTATTTAAGCCTAGCGGTGAGCACTACAAGAAGCAGTGGAGAAAAGGTCACTGGAGCAAGAGCATGTCTTCTACAAAAGACCCTGATGTTCCATTGGATTTTAGTATGATAACACAGACACTAGAAAACATTAAGAATTTACGGTTACGTGGGCTTTTTACCATTGTTAGTAATGGGACTGGAAATGGCCTTTTGTTAGTGTAATACTTCTTGAATTTTTAATATGACAAAGCAAAAGAAATGCTTTAATTGTTTCCTTCTCTGAAACAAATCATGAATATGCTCCTACACTAAAATGTTTTGAGCAAGGCTACTAGTATCATACTGTGGTGGTTTGGTTTTCTTTTAACATCACATCTTAAAGGCTGCTACTTGAGATGTTGGGATTTTTTTGGTTCTCTAGAGTCTCATTTTTAGTTTCATGATTTAATGTTATAAATGGGAAGGAGTTGATGTGTAGGTGATATGAGATGAAACTAATGTTTTGTCCTTGCTTTTGTCCCAGATTGGAAGTCTTTTGGATTCTGTTGTTTTAGTAAACAAAAGAAAATGATACAACTCAATTGTCTTATTGCCCTATCCATTAGACATGATAATCCCCAATAATACTGGAAATATGCACTTAAATATGCCTTAAAATCTGGGCTAGTGCTCTGGCCCTTTTGGAGGGAGCAGGCTCTTTTTCTATGCCTGTTGACATTAACAAAGTTCAGGTAGGAATGGTCAGAAAGAATAGTCTTAATTGACCTACTATAGATGTATGCAGCTTCCTTGTGATCTGTCTTACTTGCCTTTGCTTTCTCTGTGATCAGTTTTCCTGTAGGGTAAAGAGTGTATAGATGTATGGACTGTATAGACTACTAAAACTGCTATTGAGTGATTGCATTATTCTGGTAAATTGCTCCCCCACTGCATGGTTACTACCCCTCAGGACAAAAACGAGAAGCTTCCCTGCCACCACCTTGTGTCCTTCTGACACTCGTGCTATTTCTAAATAACTTGCTTTCTCTGCATAACAGTAACAAATATCTTTAATGGTTTTTCATTTTACATATGATGCCCCAAGTTTCATCAAATGAGGAAATGCTTTTACTTGCTTAGGCTTTCAATTTCTACTTGCAGTGATTTTTTTGAATTTGTTTTTGAATAGCTGATAAAATGCAGTAATTTTGTGAGCTAAAGCAATACTTCCCTTGAGAGATCATACTATTTAAATTGGCAGAACTGGAACAAAATGGGATGCCCAAGGAATGCATTGTGGTCGAGACTGTGGTTCAGATATTTGGTCTTTTGCTACCTGTGACTTTTAGTGCTACGTCATCCTCAGGCAGGAGTGAGGATCAGTACGCCAGTGTTGCCTTGCTGCTGCCTTGTGCATTACCTTCATTGGCTAAGTAGGTTTGAAACTGCACTGCAGTAGTGCAAGACAGAGAGGGAAATGGATTACCTTGGAGATGGCTGTATCTGAACTACCTGCAACAAGCCCTAGCTATGACTGATGCAACTGCTATTCACATTGGATGAGGGCAATAAAAATGGATCACTGTGTCAGGATACTGGGCTGCTTTTATGTCATTAGCAAGGTTAGTTTTGGCTTTGTTTGTAAATATTGCTGTAATCAATTCATTTTTGTTCTTTGCTTGCTTGTATGACCTTTGCTGGTAAGGATGGAGATGAAATATGCAAGCAACTTCTGACTCATTCCCTTCCACATCGGCTCAAGAATAATTTGAAAAGGATTAAGTGAGAGCTGAGTCACTAAATCAACCATGAAGTTCTGACTTGCTGTATTGGAGGCTGTGTCTTGCTTTTCATTGTTTTACATATTCCCCATTCACAGTGGGTGTGAGGATCCAGCCACAGTCTGCACAACAGCTTATGCTAATACATCATGTTACAAATCCTGCTCTGGAATTGCAGGGTTGATTCTGTTTCCCCCAAGGGTAGAAACAACAAAGTAGGGGTGTGAGATCAGTTTGAAATAATAGAGATGAGTATTACCAAACCCATACAGGTGTTGAGCTGCTTTAATTGCTTTGTAGCTGTGTAGGGAATCTTGAGGACAGATACAACTCTAAGGACACTGAGGGGTAGAACTCGGCATAGTTGGACCATGCAGCAGCTCCAGGGCTTAGAGATCCTACAGCAGTGCAGCCAGCTGCTCCCAGCAAAAGCTCTGACTGCCCTGTTTGGTAAAATAACACCTGTAGTAAGAGTTTTAACAAAGTTAAGATTATGGTGCCTTGAACCTGGTAGTCACAAATTTAGAGGGATCTCTGCCCCCTGAAGATGATCCATATGGTGTTTAATGAATATGAAGATTATAGGCTTCCATCAAAAAGGAATATGATTGTGGTGATAACTTAAATTTATGGAAGGTAATAGAACATTAATACAGCATATTCCTGTTGAATTATCCAATAGCATTTAATGTTTGGGGTGTTATTTTTTATTGAACTTGATCTGAGTATCCAAAAATAGAAAATTACACCCACCTTAATATGTATTCCTTTACAGAGCAAATAGGCTTCAATTTACAGTTGGAGCACAGAACTAACTACACTGTAACATTTTACCCCTTCACATCTGTTGTGCTACAGAACATTTGTTTAAAATGGTTCATAAAGATGGTGACTCCGAGTCCAGATTTTGGAAATTAATGCATTAAGAATTTGCAAATTCATAAGAGATGATGGAACTGCATGGGGTTCAAATTTCCAGTTCTTGGATATGACAGACAAAATTTAAACAATATGTTTGCGTTCATATGTATAGTCTTCCCCTTGAAAGCTTAAAAATAATTTTCAATTCCAAATTTGAATAGGAAAAAACATTGAGTCCTTCAAGATGGTTCCTACCATCCCATGCATAAATGCAACTTTGATCTAAATAATGCAACTTTAATTTAAATAATACAATTAGTAACATTTTAGTCTTGTTATGAAGTTCTGTCACCATCAGAATGAGGTTCTGTCTATATCAAAGTACTTTGGGCTAGTTTCTTTTGTGAAGTAACTTGAACTGACTTTGCCTTTTGACTTCAAGACTTCATAAATACAGATACTTCTCTTGTCTCTGCTGTCTTCATTGTTCTCAACATTGCATGATATGAACATTTTCAGACTTTATTCAGAGAGTAACACAGTGTTTATTTAGAATTCCTTCCTGTTCTCATGTATACAACTAGAAATAGTGTGCATGCAAGCATATACACTCTTCTATTTTAGAAGATTCAAGTGGTTCTGTCATATTCACTTCTGTTACAACAGAAGATGATTTTCTGTCCAAAACATTAAAACTTTATGTACTTGTTGGGTGAACAGCTATCAGAACGTTTTTAGATGACTTTTGGTCTTTGTTTTAGCCTGTGAAAAGAAGATTAGGTTTCGCTGGCGTTGGAACCTGTGTCCCCTTGCCTTGTCTCCAAATATCAGTTGTGTTTCACTAACCATGACCATCTGTCTTCTCTACTGTGGAAGCTTCCTCCATTGAGCTTCTTCTCCAAGTCTTTAGAAAGACTAGAACCCAGAATTAAAAGACCATTTAAGTGACCTTTATCTCTAAATATTTTCATCTCTTCTCTTTGCTGTTTTATCTGAACTTAACGAGTTTTATCACGATTGAAAGTAATTTAAAATCAGTTTGTTTTGTTGGTGTCCTGGGGCCGCTTAAAGCGCAGCTCTTGAAGAAGCGCCTCTTCTAACTCCAGTGTATGGTGGTGCAGCACAAGCCTTGGGAATAGTGACCAGCAGGGCTCGTGGAGCACCGGTCCGGCTGCTTTTCCTGCCGGATTGCATGGGGAAGGGGCCGAGCGGAGGCAGCCGGGGCTGACAGCGTTCGGGCATCGCCCGCTGAGCTGACAAGCGGAGGTGGCGCTAACAACTCATTAGTTCATTAGCTGCGGCTATTGTTGTGGCTTAATATGCTTATTGCAAGCATGTAAATCCAATAAAAATTAGGTGAAATGACCTTATTACCTCTCCCAATCTTCCCCCCCTCCCCTCCCTTTTCTCATAACAGTAACTTCTCTGATATAGATATAGAATTTATTTGTTAACTGCTTTGATTGGAAAAGATAAGGCTCAGAGCATTAGGTTGTGTGTTGAGAAGGGAGGGAATTGAGCAACAGAAAAGTGACCTAAGCTTACTTCAGGCACTGATCAGTTAAAAAAAAGACCACTTTAATTTTTAGAGAAAGAAATGGGCAACTTCTTGTATGTAAGTTTTAATCGTGGTTTTTTTTTTGTGTGTTGTTTTTTTTTGGTTTTTTTTTTTTTTTTTTTTTTTTTTTTTTTTTTTTTTTTTTTTTTTTTTTTTTTTTTTTTTTGTTTATGGAACAGGACTGACTAATGTGACCACTATTCATTCAGCCCTTTAAGGGATGCAGAGGTTACTGATTCTTGGTTTGATGAAGGAGTCTAAATCTTATAACTAAAATGAATAATGGTTGTTTGCACCTTGGAACAAGAAAAATTTCTTACCCATTTCCTTCCTAGACAGAAGTACACAAAAGCACCATTACCCCTCTCTGTTATATTTTAAATTTTTGATTTCTTTGGTACAGGGTTCTTTTCTTAGTTTGGATTTGGTTAGTGTTGAGTGTGAAAAAGTAAATGACAGTACTTTGGATTTACAAAGCACATTTTCCATTGAAAGAGAGACACTTGGCTGTTTATGTGCTAAAATAGCTGGTAGGGTTAGAGTTATCTTTAGGAATCAGTTTAAAATCCTATTCAGACAAATATAAAATGTTCAGAACTAGTTTCATGATTCATGTAGATTTAGGTGTGCACAGTCACATTACTTTTACCTTAGTCAGCTTTTAAGGTAGCTTTTAAGTCACAAGGTCCTAAATTTGGAAGACCTGAAATCCTCAGTTCTACCCTAGATGAAAGCTTTTCAGCAAAGTGCTGTGGCCAAGGGCTAAAACTTTTGCAAAGTCCAAAGCTGCAAAATACGGAAGTTTCTGTTAATTATCACAATTTGAAGCTTGCCCAAATTGAAGTTATGACTATAAAATAAAACCTACAACTCTCAGAAAACCATGACTGTTTTCTAGTCTCTGTCCAGACTCTAATTACTTGGAAAGTGATCACATCTCCTGTGAACCTCATTACCAATATAACAGTGTGACTGAATTCAAATAATGCTATTTCAATTTTTCTGTTAATCCACTTGACTCTTGAAGTACAATACTTTATTCTTGCTTGCCATGTAGAACTAGTCTTGGAGCAGGAAATTCAGTGGCTTGATTTACAGGTGGGCTAAATAATTTGATAAGTCATTAATACTTATGAAGCCATCAGTGGGAAAAAAATCTTGCAGTCCTACTTATTCTAAGAGTGTAAGCATGATTTTAGATTCAACCTGGAAATAAAAAGTGGCTTTTTTTTCCCCTCCCCTTTAAAAAAAAAAAATCTGCATCTGTTAAATGGAAGTGTCCATGAAATTTTGTAAGCTTGGAGAGAAAACAGTTCTTGAAGCCTTTCAGGGCTGTTTTGAAAAGCATGGTGGAAGTAGGGCTATTCTTGTTCTGTGTTCCTTCCAACTACCAAAATTTCTTTGCTTTTCTGAAAATGTTACCCCTTGTGGCAGCTTGTTAAATGGCAGCTGATGCTAGGACTTTGTGTATGTGTGAAAGGCTACGGCACAAATCAAACACACACAGAGGACTGTAATACATATGTTACTGGTAATAAGCTACATTCATGTGATAGAAATTATTCTAAAATAAAAATGAGGTATAGTAAGGCATGCTAGAGATTTATCTCTTTAAAGCACTTTATAACCATTTAAAAATGTTTCAGCGTTCTTTTGATTAAAAAAAAAAAAAGCCAAACAAAATGGTACTGAAATATTGGTAACTTTGGTGTGTTTGTGTTGGGGTAGTGCTTTAAGAGCATCTTGCCACTTAACTAATGCTTACTTATTAATTCCGTTTTTATACGGGTTAACATATTGAGGTATGCTCTTGGTGAAAGTCCAGTGCAGCATTGGGTATTCCAGTCAACAAGATATTATAAACATTCCCTCAGAAAAATCTGCCTCCATATTGAAATTGTGCAAATACCATGAAATTATAATGAAATGTACCATGGTTTATTTTGTGCCACAAGTTAAGGTGTTTATCTTTTAGTTTAGGATATTAAAGAATGAATGAGCAGTTTATCACGTGTCAAGCTACTTCCAAATAATTCTTCAAAGGGCAAGAACAGAAGTGTGAAGTAAAAAAAAAATGTAAAATCACTGCTTTCTTGGTTTGTTCTTCAGCTGTGAAGAATGATACCAGTGTCCAAAACCAGCAGTTTTCTGCACTGTAAATAATTCTTTCTCCTGCTAAGAACCAGACCTTTATTAATAGTATGTATGGTTGTCAGTAATTTTTTAGAGGTCTTTTGAAAACAGTTATTTGCTTCCACTTCTGTCTCACTTTCTGTTCTTATCTGTGTAAACTTTGTCCTTTTCAGGGAAGAAAGACACTTTTCTTTCCCTCTGGAAATCTCACTTGACATTTAGCAAGGGATGTTTGTAAGAATGTCAGATTGATGAGAACTGTTTGCTGAAGTCTCACCATGTTCATTCAGCTGAACAATATCTGTTGTTAACAGCTATAATTATTATGAACAGGTTTAAAAGGACAAGCTTTTTGCTATACTTTGTCAAGATGCTTTTGAGCTGCTGGTTACTCAATAGTAATACTTGGCACATTATGTTCCTTTTTATCATCAAAGTGCTCATGCATATTGACTAATTAAGTGCATCAGAGGCTGTCTGGAGGTCCCTTGGTTGAGGGGAAGTAAATAACAGCTCATAATTGTACAATTTGGGAGTATTTGGGTTCATAATGACAAGCAAGAGTTTGAGACATGGCCCTCGTGGTTTGAGGTGTGACTCTTTTGCTGAAGTTTTGCCTGGGATTTTCAGACTCGGTTTCACATTTCCATATAACCTGTGGGCATTCAGTAAATCTCAATGGATTGTTATTGTTGGAAAAACCTTGTCTATCATTGAGTCAAAACATATAAAGCTTTTCTTCTCTGGTAAGACAAGACAACAGAGGTGTGGCTCTGAAATCAAGGTGAGGCTGTACGGATGACCCTACTGAGAGTGCTGGAAGCTGCTACAACTAAGAACTTCCAGGACCCTTGGGAACTTTTGGAGTTAGAAATGTGCAGTATTTACAATACAAGCAACATGACACACAAGTTGTATTATTGAGTTTTCTTTAGTTTTTACCTAGGACCTCTTTTATCACACAAGTTGCTAGTGATGGTTGTTCTGCAAAGAAAAATGAAAGCAGGCACTGCAAAGAAAAATGAAACAAAGCAGTTTACTTGGGCTTAACACAATTGTGTGTCTTCTAATGTTTCTTATCTAGCCAACATGCAATATGTAAGAAATTCCTGTCCTGCATCGAGTATAATGTACTTTATTATGCTGACATCTGTGGGCAGATATGTAATCAGATAAGTACTTGAGCCTAGGCTCTAGTGACTATTTGTTCTAATTGATAAAAAGATTGCTACATAGTAACCTAAATGGTAATTGGGCCATATGTTAGGAAAAGAAAGCATGCATTTTCCCAGCTCTGTTGAATGTACCTGTAGAACAAGACAATACCTTACCTATGTATTTCATGTGCATGACACAGGAAACTAGAAATCATAATGTAGCTAAATAGGTACTGGAAATGCAACGCTCTTTTCCTGAAGTTTTTGAGAGAACGTTGTGTTTGGGGAAGTATCTTTGTGTTGGTCATCCTGCTAGTTTGGGCTAGAAAGAAATACCTACATAAATTTCTTTTACAGTTTGGAGGAAGGTGATGGCAAGTGAATTTTAATACATTGATTTGAAAGCATCATAAACTTTGTAATTTGCTGTTTGGGCATTTATATAAATCATTGCAAAGAAATATGAAAGAATGTTTAGCTGATTATTATTCCTAGTTAACTGAAGTATGCTCAGACCAGCTGTACAGAACTTGAAACCATGTGACATATTCGAGCCTTTTAGACTTGAGAGCAGTTATCAAGAGATCTCAAAAAAGAGTTTTCTTAAGTTTTGTGTGTTTCTTTTGCATAAGCAAGCAGAATTCACTTTGAAAAGTTCTCCACAGTTACTAATTCTCATTGTGGCAATAGTAGCCACATTTGTTTTGGAAGGCTTGCATGTGTTGTAGTTGAAGCTTCATAATCTGACACTTATTTGGATGTGTAAACCAGAATTGAGCTTTTAAAAATTCAGGCCTTAGTTTTCTCTGGTGTTGTTTAGATTCCGTTGTCATCTTGTAGCTTTACACCTTTTCACTCCCCACTTTATGTATCTGCAGCTCTGGACAAAACATTGCTGGTGATCGAGTCTCTGGCTGCTCATGACATTGCTGGGAAATTGTAGTCCCTGTCATGCTGGGCTGACTTTTTAGCTGGCTGGGTGTTTTTCTTTCAAGTTCTGAGGTGCTGATAAATAATTATAGATAAGATCACTGACTTTTCTGTAGGTTTGCTAATTTCCTGTGAGCCTTAGTCCCCACTTTACAGCCTCTCTTTTGATGAAATTGTCCAAACTGACCCTGATTAGTATTGTTAGGGTGATTCATAAACCTTAAATACACAAAGCAGCTTCTGGGTATGCTTTTTAGGATTTCTGTCTAGTTAACTTTTTTGTGATGTCTCATATTATTAGGTATCATAGTAATTTTGGCAATGATTTCAGATGAAATGGAGCTTATGAAGGGAGTGACCAACTCATGGGAAGGCTACAAATTAGGAAAAGCTTCTTTAGGTGTGAGTTTGAAAGGATGTCAGTGGTCTGTCCACAGAATGATCAGGTGTACCTGTATGATTTTTGGCAGATGTCTAATTTCCTTTTAAAGTCCTCCAATGATGAAGATTGTACAAACTCCCTAGGCACATTTCTCCCTTACATGAAGCTAGTGAGATGTTGCTGAGAAGTTTGCTGTAGAGTTTCGATATTACAAATACAACTATTAATGCAATCAGGGCCCTCCTCTGTACACCAATATACTCTTCCTTATTCCCATCAGCATGTGCTGGATGACTTCACAGATTACAGTCCTCTAACTAGAGCATGGCAAATTCTGCCAGAGATTAACATTCCCAGGCCCAGTGCACTGCTTGTTCTGCCAGACTATTGCTGGGAAAGCTGGGGGTTTGGTTTTACTTGGGCCTGGTTCTGGGGAGATGGCAGGCATTTCTTCTGGAACCTGACTGAGTAAAGAGACAGCTGCTAAGGACAGTCATGTGAAGAAGCGTGTAGGATTTTTTTCTTCCTATTATCTTGTGGCTTTGCTATCTGGAGTCACTTTGCTTTAACTGTGATCTTCCCTCCAGCAACTGAGTATATTTTCATAAACAGAACATAATTGATTTGATAATGCTTTATGTGAGTAGGGATGTTTCTATATCCAAAAGGTAGGGATTACCAGATAAATGATAAGAGCAGATGGCACTGTGATTATCAGAGGAAAACAGCTAAAGAAGTTGCTTGAGAGGGGGAAGTGAATCAAAGAATACTGTGCATAAGCATGCTCTCAGCTGTCTTTGTGTACTTAGCATTTCAGATTCAGCTCATACTTTCTCATGCTGCTTTTGCTACTTTGCTCAGCTTTCAGCTAGAGGCAAGTCCTCCCTTTGCTTCATAGACAAAGACCCGTGGCAGAGCTGTTGAGCTAGGAAGCAGCTGGGTGGGAGGTAATAGTAAAGAACTAGTCTCCCATGGCAGAGTCAGTCTCAGAGTACTGAGTGACCAAGAGGAGGAACAGAGGTGGGACAAGGTGGGGATCGTGCCAGTTGTGGAAAACAAGCCTTGCCCAAGGATCTGGAGCTAAGCAGTCTCCTTTTTTATTTCTCCAAGTGTACTTACCAGTTTTATCTCCCATATGTGTTAACTGCTTGCAGTGAGTGCTTGCTTGGTAAGATTTATGAAGTCTGCATAGTGTTGACTGCATGTTGATCAACTTTGCTTTTTAGAGCACTGAGTTGATGTGATTGCCTCTCAGATGAACCAAGTCAGTGTCAAAACTTTGGCTGTGGAGAGAAATGCAGTCCGGTGGTCTTAGTTTGGGGCTGGAAATGGGAATTTTGATGTGTTACTCACTGATTTGTGAGTAGACTTTTGTCTCAAAGTCACCACTCCGCAACAGGAAAAAAAAAATGGAAACTCAAAGAATCTTTCTATAAAGCTGGCTCTGTAAATGAAGTGTTCACCAGTCTTTGTCTGTCTGGAGATATGTTTTTTGGTTTTAAAATGGTTGAAGACATTGGTATAATGCAGTTATACTACAAAACACTTTGTTACGTCTACTTTTCATGTCACTTGCTATTAAATTTTTAAATTTTATTTCTTATCATCTAGCTGTATTTTTTTCCTGAACTGAATCCTAGTTAATCAAGATGTTTTCTCTAGACTTTTTTTGTTTGGATTTTGGAAAATATAATTCAAAATGTTCCTTCTCCCTCTCCTGAATCTTTTTTTTTTTTTTTTTTTTTTTTTTTTTTTTTTTTGCTTTGTTGCTGTTAAGTTGCCTGTTTCACATATCATGTGTTAACTTGCTATTTTATTTGATATTTTTGCTTGCTGTTTTATTCCATGGGTTCTTAGGCTCTCCAGGATGTGTTTCTATTGTGCTACTTGCTGCGCAAATGTAAGAGAGCTGATTTCTCCCTGCAAGGTTCTACGCTTTCATGTGTGAGCTGGGAGGCAAAGATTGTTCGGATTCAGAGAAGAAATTATAGCGTGTGAAAGGTTCTTAGTATATTTAATATGATGCAGGCAAAAGGAAAAATCTATTTTAAGAGTCGGGTTCTCTATTTATAGTTCTTTGCACACCTTTCTAAGAGATACATTAAAGCTGCATCACCTGACGTGACTTAGCAGTCAGCTCCCTGAGAAGGTGCTCTTTGAACGAAAAGGCGTGGGGAGGCTACGGGAGATCCAAGAGCAGGCTCTTCAGTGGCCCTCGTAGCACCGATTCCCTGCGCAAAGCCCTTGCCCGCCTCGCCGCCCTCCTGCAGGAGCGGAGCGGTGCCGGCCG
>WEIU01021456.1:18470-66726 GCA_013389925.1 Aegithalos caudatus
TTTTTTCCAGATAAGCATAGGCCTTAATGCTTCTTCTGATTGAGTCTCTGATGTAAGAGAGGAACAGAAAAGTGAATTTGGGCCTATGCAAGCCTTCTGCTTGTGATGCTCAAGTATCACTTGTCTCAAGCTGATTGTGCTCTCGGAGCAGTATCTCTGAGCCCAAATTCCTCAGGTGTGTCACATATCTGCTGGTTAATGGAGAGCTTGATGTCAGACACATCACTTTTAGCTGTTCATAAGGGCTGGGAATTTTACACTGTCCTCAAACTATGACCCAAATCAAGTTAGCCGTATGGCTTCCAATAAAGGTCAGTTTTAATAGTAATTAAATGGCATTTCGCATCGGCTGTGAAATATTTCAAAACTGTAACTATGCCTTAATATTGTTCTCTATATTGAAGTCTGTCGGCTTTTCTTCATTAGGTAGACATAATTCATAGCCACTGTCCTTGGCCAGATGTTACTTTAAATCAGCTTGTTACTCAGAAAAATGCTGTTCTCAGTGATTTATATGTAATTTTCTTCTGCTTGCCATCATTGAAAGGTTTGTCATATTTTTTTAAAATGTGCAGTAGACTTATTTTGGGAATGAAAATGAAGCATTGCAATGAGTTTTGTTCAGCTGTTGAAAAGAATTTGATTCTATGTAACTGAAAGCAAGGAGAATTTGACAGGGTTTGAGTCCTAGTCCTGGCAGACTATAGCTGTAGGAAATGGGTTTTTTTTGTTCATCATAGATCATGCAAGCTATTATGTCAGTAAAGAGGCTCTAGTAGCATAGAACTGACTCTCCATAATGCACATACACATTTCCCACTGTGGCACTGAACTGTGTCACTTTAAATAATTAGTCTTATGACTGGTAGGGCCTAGGGTGTGCTCATGGGCTAAGATGTAGCAGAGCAGAGAGGTGGTGGTTCCACTCACAGTGTGGAATTAGTGGTGAAATGGAGGTTCTCCTTGTCCATACACAGGAGCTGACATAGATTCCCATTAGATTCCATCCTCCAGTGGCCTGCTTCTAAATACCAGGAGGTCAATGCCAGAAAATATTAAAAAGCCTTATGAAAGAGCAAGGATATGACTCTCAATTCTTTCATTTAAAGTAACATGAATGAAAGCATTTTTTAACACTTGGGATTGACAACATTTCAATGTAACACTACTGTAGTAAAAAAACATTGTGTGCTTAAAATTTTTATGAATCACATCACAAATAATAATTGGGTTTTGTTCAAGAAATGTCTGTTTCTACCACCAAGTTAACTCACATTGAAAGCTTCATTGGGTTTAATTGTGAAATACTCTGAACAAACCAAACAAACTTTTCTGCCCTTAAGGTGCCAAAGCAGACATTGTTTCAAGGACTAATTTGCCTTGGATGATGAGGGAAAACACTGAATCTGAAACTCTTAGCCCATTCAGGAGCTTAATAGGCTTAGTTTTTACACAGTAGATTAAGTAAAAGCTTCAAATTTTTCACCTCAATATCCATCTCAGAAGTACAACTGTTATAGCCTGTCCTGGAAAGTGAAATTTTAAAAAACTGTTTTACATTTGAGTATATGTTCATTGAAATTGGGGAAAAAAGATTTTTTTTTCTTAAATAGCACAAGGAGATGTTCTGAACCATTCTTTAGAAAATGGCAGTGTTTTAATATTGTTTACAGATTTCAAATCTAGTGTTCCTCTCATAAGGTGTAAACAATGCCAATAGAATTGCACTAGCGTAAAGCATGATAAGAAAATAATTTGGAATAGGGAAAAATGACTGTTTGGAAATTGCTTTTGTTTATGGACAGTTAATAGACCAAAAGGAGGCCAAACTGTGCACAGTTGCTGTTAATCACTGCACAGTCTCAATCTCTGCAAAGTGCCATAGGAGACCTGAGCAGAGAGCTTGTGTCACTGTACTCCCTTTATTAGAAAAACCCTACCCACACAGAAAAATATAAGGTAGCAGTTTAGTCATCAACCAAAAATAATGAAGCAGCAAGGACTGAGAAAATGGAATAAAGGGAAACCAAGAATCCCTGTAGAAAAGAGAATAAAAGTGTAACTAGGGATCCTTCCCATCCTCCTCCTACCAAGAGCCATGCTGAGTCCCAACACCAACCCAATTGTGCTAATGGTCAAAGGAGCATCTTGTTTTAGCTCATAAATTACAAAAATTTGCTCATAATGAAAAGTCTGGGTCCACCCATCATAGCTGCATGAAGTGACAGAGCCCTGCCTCCCTGCTGCAGCCTCTATTCCAGAAATGCTGTCCAGTCCCTGGCACCTGGGAAGCAATGCCCCTCTCCCTGCCCATGGAAGCCCAGTTGAGCCCAGAGTGGCCATCACACAGGAAGCTCCCCCTAGGGATAGGGAGGTGTTGTCCACTGAGATCTGCCACAGCAGATAAAAATCATTGCTCCAAGACAAACGTAGTAATTTCCCTATTGTCCTTCCATTTTATGGCAGCTGAGACCATGCTGGATAAAAGGGCATTAGCTATATCTTTCTTTTCTCTCTCTCTTGCTCTCCTTTTCGTCTCCTAATTTCCTCTTCTTGAAATACGCGTAATTTAAGGTTGGGTGGGTTAGAGTTTGCTAAGACAATGTTTTCTGAGATGCTTTATTTTGATTAAATGTTTTTCTAAGTTCTGATCTTTTAAAGTTTTGCAGCAAAATTTAATTTTTCATTTCAGGGGAATTTCTGCCAAATTCTCCTTTGCACCACCTGAAGGAAAAATAGTTCCTTAAGTCCCTTTTAAAGAAATGCACTAAAAGAGGACCAGAGCTTTACAAGAGGCAGAATACCTCACACTTCTCTCCCTGCTCCAGCGTGGAGCCCCTCCCATGGGAGACAGTTGTCCATGAGCTTGTCCAACATGAGTCCTTCTCTTGGGCATCAGTTCTTCATGAACTGTTCCAATGTGGGTCCTTTCCACAGGCTGCTGTCCCTCAGGAACAGGCTTCTCCAGCCTGTTTTATGTTTTGCTTTTATGTTACAAGAAAAAGGTGGGAGAAGAAAGAGAAATCATATGATCTTCTCTGTAGATCTCCTGGAGACAGACAGCTTTGACACCAGGCATGCTGATGAAGAGAGAAGGAGAAAAAAGGCTCAGATTCCATTTCATGTACCAGCTATCATACACTGATTAATTAGAGCAGCTATATTCAACAAGAGCAATTGTATTTGCCACTTCAAAATTACTGAATCAACACAGCATAAGCCTCAAGAGTGAAGAAGCTGGACAAGATGCATGAACTAGAGTTACCTATCCTTAAGTCCTCTTAAAAGTCACCTCTTTTCTTCAGGGTAATCCTAGAAAACTGTTTCCCATCTAGGTATAGATATGTCCTGAGTGTTTTTTTTTTCCCCCTGTCAATTTTTATTTTGTTTGTTTATTTTCTCAAATTTGCTGTTGATAATTTCAACTTATGGCTGAGTCTTCTTTCAAACATTATTGTAGATACTGTAATAAAATGTTATTTTACCTGATTCACCACCCTGGAAGTATTTAAAAGATGTGTAGGTGGGAGAATTAGGGACACAGTTGTCCTTGATGATCTTAGAGGTCTTTTCCAACACTGGACAAGAGGAAATGGCCTCAAGTTGCATCAGGGGAGGATTGGCTTGGATTTAAGTGAAAAATGTCTTCACTGAAAGAGTGCTCAGGCATTGGAATAGGCTCCCCAGGGAAGTGGTAGATTCACCAGCCCTGAAAGAGTTCAGTCAATGAGTAGACGTGGCACTGTATTGCGTGGTGTAGAGTGCAGAGTGATATGTGAACATGGGCATAAATGTAAATATTGCAAGTCAAGAGACTGAGAGGGAGCAATATGGTAGGCATATCAGTTATTTAATGACATTAGGAACATCCAAGTTATTTTTTCCAAAGCACACTAAAAAAAAAATCAGCTTAAAGCAATAGACATTTCCCACAGAAGTGAAAAGATTGAAAAGATCACAGCACCTATGAACAGTTTTATTGTGCTGTTTTGTAGTCCCTTTGTGTAGCAATATGTTGTTTCTACCATTTTATTGAAAAGGCAGTATGATTAACTGCTGGCTTAATCTCATATAAATGACGATGGATTGAATAAAGTCGATTTTCTAGAAAAAAGTCCATATATACTGTATGTAATATTGCTCTTCAATACTAGGCAATGCTAAAGCTAACTTTACTTTACAGAAGTAGGCTAATAACTGAGTATTCCTCCACAGACAAATGTACTCATTCATTGGTCAATGTAAAACCACTGTAAGCTTACAAATTTAGTATGTTGTTTGCTAAAAACGTATTGTTTAGTTTCCATCCTCTTCTAATTATTCAAAAATTTCCATCTGAGTCAAATTTCCTGTGTTCTTAGTAGACAGGATTAAATACCTGTCTCATTTTTACTGCAGAAAATTAATTTTTCTTTCAGAAAAATACAACGATTTTAGTAAAAGGTTCAGCAAACATAAAATCCCTGGAAAGGATTTTCCTTTGGAAAATGCCTTTGGAAATTTATATACACGGGGTTGAATTTTAGTCACCTGGACTGGAACATCTCTCTAGTACTGTCAAACAGCACATCTAACACCAAAATACAGGAGACTAGTTACCCTGGAGGAAATCTTTCTTGTATGATTTTTTCCTTCTCATACATCTTCAGTTCAAAGCAACTAGTGTGAATCTCTTCTGATTAAAAGCAACAGCTTTTCTTCTTTGAAGCAAACTCCCTAAAAATTCTGGTAAAAAAAGTCTCTCCTCTGCCAGACTAAAAACAATTTGATTTAAAAGAAAAAATAAAACAATAGAACTTTGAAGTTCAAAATTACCAGTGATAATTCTCAGATTCGGAAACACAGCTGTAGTTATGGAAAGAAACCAATTCAAAAGAACAGCTAAACAAAAACTACGGGGAAAAAAAGAAGTCATTTTTTCTTACAGTGATCTTTCATTCACTTACAATTTATGGGTTTCTATTTTGCAACTTCTTTGAAAACATATTAAATGCCTTTCAGAATATCCCTGGGCAAAGAAAAGACATTGTTATGCCTCCTAGCCTTCAAAATATGGTGCTGTGTGCTGAATGTCTGCTGAGGGTGCTCTGTGCAAATTGTAACTCCTGACTTCTGCCAATAAAGCCTGTCAATGACTTATTAATATAAATAAGTGTGTTTGAATTCTCAAGTAGGTTTCTTGGCACCATTTAAGTGTAAATTATCTACTAGTATTACTGTCTATTATTTCAACATTTAAAGGGAGCTTATGAGAAAGAGGCTTTTACCAAAGCCTGTAGTGACAGGATAAGCGGTGTTGGTTTTAAACTGAAAGAAGGCAGATTTAGACAGAATATAAGGAAGATATTTTATTAGAAGGATGGTGTGACACTGGAACTGGCTGCCTAGAAAAGTAGCATAGCTCAGTGCATTAGGTCTGTAAAGGAAGATGACTCAATTTGGTAGGCCTTGGAGAAAGCATTCTGAAGTCAAAGTTATGTTGGGAAGTGTGCATTGGTCCTCTCACAAGGCATGGGAAGTAAGGAACTAAGAGAGGTGGAAGAATACGTGAGCTTTAAAGACAAAAGCTCTTCTTCATACCTGAGGAAGAAGCATGACATTTCATTTCAAGCAGAGACTGAAAACAATAGTTCTAAATGTAACTTTCTTATGGTGATGCATGAGATGGGAAGAAACAGGTATGTGATAGATTTCAAACAGAATGTGGTGTGAGTAAGTGGGGGTGTGATGCAGTTATTGCTTGATTTGAGGTACAGAAAGCTGGCAGAGTGAGCAGGTCTATCTTTCAGTTCAACAGAAAAGCTGTGTCTCTCTATACATGAATTTTAGTGGCCAGACAAATTACATATTTCAATTTCTAGGTATTTTTGAAGGAGATTGGAGACTCATTTTGTCGGTCACCCTGAGGGCTCAGGACTGGGATAGTATGGAAATAAAAGGTGCTTTGCTACTCGGAATAGGCTAGGTCTCTTCTCCAGCGATGCTTCCACAACTTTGCACAGAAAGTGTTCAATCAACATCTACCCCAGGGAGTGCAACACTAATGCAATAATAAAAAGTTTTCTTTCTACAAGAACTAAAGGCTGTACATATGTGCCCTTGAGAAGCTTGAGAAGCTGCCGTGTGATTTTAAACATCTAAGGGGATCAGGAATTTTCTGTGAGAAGGACCACGTTTCTGATGCAGTATTGCTTTTACCTATGACTCTTGAAGCAGTTCTGCTCTTCTGTATTTCTTTTTTCACTAATCACATGTGGCATCACTTCCCTTTCAGATTTCCTGAAAGTCTTCAATCTCTGGGAAAAAACAAAACCCAGAATCATATGAATATACATAATAATTTTTTAAAGATAAGGGTGTTTCTTGCTTGTCTTTTTCTTATTCTCTTTCAAATCCTATACATATTTTTGCTACTTCACTTCAGGTAGCAATTTCTGAAGGAGGAACTTTCATTGTGTTGATAGTTCCTTGTTGCCTAGGAACACTTTTCAATTTGCCACTGTGTTGGTATTTAGGTCACCAGTGAATTAATCTTTTTAAAATTATAGCTATGTAGTCAATCACCAATTCTGAACTATCCCATTGAGAATTGGCAGTACAGTACTTACTTTCTTATGGATTGAAAAGTTAAATTAAATGTCCTGTTTGGAAAGAAATTCTATGAAAGAGAAAAGAAAATGGTTTTCCTTCACAGTAAGAAAATATCTACACTTTTCAATAACAAATTCTGATATTTTCTAACCTAGATTTAATTTAACTGTGTTGTCTAAAGGATACATGCTGCCTCATTAGGGTTTTCACAAAATTCCCTTCACTTCAGAAAAGCAAGACCAGATCTAATCAGAGCAAAAATCATCTTTCTTTGAAGCCACCTTCTCAAGATGAATGAAACTTTTCCATATTTCATGCTACAATATATGGCAGTAATGACCATCCTTCTGTAAAAACTGTAAATAGTCATCATTCCTGAAACATGAGAAGAAATGAAAAAAAGGAAAGTTTTCTAATTATCAAGAAAATTATTTCTTATGTCAGTATTGCATTTTGAGTATCTAGAATGCAGGTCTTCAAATAAATTAGGGAAATTTGATATGTTTTGCTGATTGCTACGTTTTTTTTATCACATTATTTGGAAAGATGATCTGTAACTGAGGCTCATCTCTTGCCACCTCCCTGGTAATTGAATCTCTTCATTCCTGGAATACTGTAAGGGAAGAGAAATAACTGGATAAAACATCAATTGGAATGTGCCTCAAGTCACCTATTTTCCCCACCAAGGATGAGTTCTGCCTATAGCCCTCAATATCTCATTGCTGGCCCTCAGGGCTCTCCAGGGATACCCAGAATTGAATGGGGTATTCCAGGCATGATTGTGGTAAAATACATACAAAGGGACATTAACTATCTTGCTCTGTAGTGAATCTCCACACATGCTGCTCAAATCAGTAAAGGGATTTGAATTATCTGCAGATTACTTCAAAATGATCCAGGAAATAGTAAAATGAGTGCAATAGGCACAGAACATTGTTTGTTCCACTTGCACTGAGTTATTCTGTCTTCTCCTTAATAAAGACTGTGATACTGAGTTTAGGAAAAGTTGTGGACTGAATACTCTACTGGTGTTTACCTCATTGGTGCCATATATGATCATACCAGCAGAGATCCTTCCCCAGTTCACTGCTACAATGATAATTGTGCATGGCACTAAGGAGTGAGATCAAAAAATTGCCCAGCTAAGGAGTTAAAGTCAAGTCTCACGGGAGACCTTATTGCTCTCTCTCTCCTCAAAGGAGTTTGTGGTGAGGTAACTACAAACAGGACCAGAGGAAACAGACTGAAGTTGCACCGGGGGAGGTTCAGAATACATATTAGAAAAAAATTCATCATTGAGAAAGTGATTAATCACTGCAACAGACTTCCCAGGGAAACGGTGGAATCACCATCCCTGGAGCTCTTCAAAAATAAGTGGAGTTGGCAGTTTTTGGTATGGTTTAGTGGGCATGGAAGTATTTGGTCAAAGGCTGAACTTGATGATCATCCAATTTAATTCAGAAATAACAAATGGTTCACATTAGAGAGAGATTTCAAGTGAATGAGTTGACAATGGTGTAGTTCTCAGCCACAATCTAGTCAATACAGGATCTATGAAGCATATTTCCTGGAATTTTCATGAGAAATACTTTTAGGTTGATTTGGTTATTTGTATGTAAAGTTTTGTTATATTATGATTTATTATGTTATTTTGTGATGTGTTCTGGTTTTGTACCTTTTTATTTGTTTGTTTGTTTTCATTTTTGATGAAGGTGAGTGTCAAACCAGATAATACGTCATACCTTTGACCCAAAAAAAGGACAACAAACAGCACCAAAAAGCACAAGTAGCCCAAAGGGGAACTAACTTAACAGCTTGGTAAATTGCATAATTAATCAAATCTTTAGGGAAATAAATTTAGAATTTCTATACTTAAAAGTATTCTGGTAGAAGATGCTGTGATTGAATGAGGAAAGTAGGAGAGTGTGTTTTCACACAGGCAAGAGTAAGACTTTGTAAAAACTCCTTATAGTGATAACTGATGAGCTGATGCTTGGGTTACAGGTGGAAAAAACTGAATTTTATTTGAAGTAAGGTTCTCTGATCATATTTACCGATTCTTTCATTTCACCATCCTCTAAGATGTACTGTAAGAAGCTATTTACTTTTCCCCCCACATTTTTATCCTCCTGATGTTATTTTACTCTGAGGGATAAAACTCCACTGATCTCCTTCGCTCATGTCAGTTAGATAGAATTAAGTCTTCTGCTATGTCAGGATAGTAGAGTGGAGATTGAAGGAGGCACTGCCTCTCCTATTACATGGGAACTTCTCATGTCTCCTTTTGAGCATTTCAGGAGATGCATAGTCCTTTGCAGGACATTCAGGAAGCTTGTCAAGTCCTGTTTGAATACAGTGAGAATAATTGGGTGCTGAATTTTGAAATGTTATATTTCATTTCTGTAAGAGACAAAGAATAACAAGCTGGAATTACAGGGAGGTTGTCAATTGCTCTCCAGGGGCACTTGTGCTGCAGCACGAGACAAGTAATCTTTGCAGACTGTGTGTCATTTTTTAAGTTTCTTGGGAATTTTGGTATGAGCAGGTTTATGTACTCAGTGCTTGTTTATTTTTTGCTAAAATAAACATGCAAACATTGAAAGGAACGGAAGAGCAGAAGGGATTTCTTTATAAACACAATTTTCACTTGCATTTGTTTAGAATTATTCCAAACTGTCCTGAAGATGCAGAAGAGTGCTGCATGTTCAAAGACTTTCAGCACTTTTGAGTCAATGCAGACACTACGGGGGAAGATTTCCATAGCAACAGAATTAGAGAAAGGAAAATATGAAAAGTCAGTGTTGGGTAAGTATATGAAGATATACATATATTGGTGGTGGGAGGGCAGTGCAGACTATGAGGTGCTATAGACCAAGCAACTGAGCTCTGATTGCTCTTTTTTTGAAGAGAACAGAATCACCAAGAACCCTCCATTTAATTAGATTTGCATAAAAGATCCAGTTGATCTTCCCACTCTGACTACTATTATTAATTCTATAAAAATGAATATCTTAGTTATTTATCAATATTCAAAATTCAATATTCTTTCAGTACTATAGGCTTCCTATAGGATTGAGCAGTGACATAAAGTGATAGATGTTGCTTCCCAAAGACCTCAGAGAAAGCATGAACATGCAGTGATCATCTTGTCAGTTATCAGATAACACTCCTCAAACACTCATTCAGGCATTTTATTCAGTTGTATTTCTCATTTATAGATGCCCATTGCCTGACAAATGAATTATTTAAAATACAATAGAAATATATTTTACTAAAAATATAAATAAAATACAAAAATTATATGTTAATATGTCTTGGATAGAAGATTAGAGAGTATTATAATAATAGCTGTAGTTTATTATTAAGGTCCATTGTCAAGACAGCATAAAGAGAGGTCTCTCAGTAGGAAGAAGAGTGAATGTCCAGCTGCGGTTCATGTTCTAAACTTATAATTCTCATTGATATTTCAGTGTGAGAGAACACTCCAGAGACATTAGTGCAGCCTTTCAGGAGTGAGCCTGTATAAAATATGGACGCAAACTTTCAAGAGGGGCTTGTAGAGATAGGACAAGATGTAAAGGTTTCAACCTAAAAGAAGGCAGACTTAGACTAAATATAGGGAATAAAAAATGTATAAAAGTTGCAAAACACTGGCATAGGTTTCCTGTAGAGGTCATAGGTGCCCCATTCCTAGAAATATTCAGGGTCAGTTTGGATGGAGTTCTGAGCAACCTGACGCAGTTGAAAATATCCCTGTCCATGGCAGAGGAGTTGGACTGGATTGCCTTTAAAGGTCTCTTTCAATCCTGCTATGATTCATTGATGGACATAGATTAGGGTGGACTCAATGATTAGGTTGTTTTCCAACCTAAACACTTCTTTGATTCTATGATGCTATGTAGAGAAATAAGATGTTTGAACTGTAAGTGGCTTTATAGGTAAAAAACGGAAACAAGTATGGGTGGGAGTAAAAGCAAGTGTCTGCCTACAGGGGAAGGAGGGTCTGGAAAGGCAATGGATGCCTCTGACACTTATGGAGAAAGGAATACAGTGTATAGCAAACTTATGACTTCCAACAGAGGAAGGCACCCTAGAGATCTCCTGGCAGGTTAGTAGGAATTAAAGGGAGTTGTGGAGGACTCCATAAACAGGTGATGAAAGATAAGCTCATACCTATGGGAAGATGGAAGAATGTGAGAAGATCCTGAAATGTGCAATGATATGTACAGAAGGAAGCAAAGAAGAGATGAAAATAAACCAGTCAAAAAATCATTGTTGCTGCACACCAGAAGCATTTGTATTTAACCTTGTCTCTTGGCAAACAGGCATTGTTCAGAGTAGATCAATTACATTCAGCTAATACTTTCCTTGGCAAACTTTCTAAATAGTTACCTAGTTGTGTGTTCTCTCAGAATCACAGACTTTGCTTTAAAATCTGCATCTGGTATAGATGGTCTGCAGTAGACATGAGCTAGGCATGTCTATGAGAGTGATGATAAATAGCTACTCCCACCACAAAATCCTTCTCTCCTCCTAATATGCAAACGTAGCCACAAATCCATGCTGATTTTTTTCAGGCGAACTGGCAATCTGCAACATGGCACTTAGTGCTTCTCCAACAGTAAGTGGTGTGCCATTTCTCTATCTCAAAACCAAAATGGCTCTGTCTTCCTTCATGTGTGGAGTACAATCTAGTGCACTGTGTGTACTTTGTGGCATCTACATAAGCATTTCTAGGTCTGTCTTGGGCAAATTTGCAGGTAGACACACACATACAAGAAATATGAAGAAGAGCCTTTTACAGGGGCATGTAACGATAGAACAAGGAGAAATGATTTTAAACTGAAGGAGCAGAGTTTTAGACTACAGTCTTTACTCAGCAGTAGTGAGGCACAAGCTGACCAGATAAGTGGTGGATGCTCCACCCCTGGAGAGGTTCAAGGCCAGGTTGGATGGGGCTTGGAGCAAACCAGTCTAGTGGAAGGTGTCCCTGCCCATGGCACGGGGGTTGGAACTAGATGACCTGTAAGGTTCCTTCCTACCCAAACCATTCTGCAATTCCATTCTACGAAATGCACACTTCAAGCATTATGCAAAGTTGTGTATCTGGTATATTCTTGCCATGCCTGGACCTGTTCAAACTTGCAAATCACTTTTTCTGAAATGTTTTCCGCTGTGTCTGCTATGCTCCATGTTAGTTGTCATGTATAATTTTACAGCCAGTTAGGCACACTACACATTGATTGCCTCTTTCCCCTATGGAACTTATCCTTAATTTCCAAACAGCTTTAATTTCTCTTGGCATATGTTGTAAAAGAGTAGACTGGAGGATAGAATATAATATTCTTCCCAGTAGCCAAATTATATTCTGCTAGTTCTGCTTCAGAAAACAGAAACCTTCAGATTTTGACATCAGACATTGTACTGTACTTTTAAGAGAATGATGAATTCTCATCTGACCTTTCTTCTACCTCCACTTAGATGAACTATCTCTTTTTCATCTTTTGCAAACTTTTTTATTACCCTTCCCACTTCTGGATCCAGGTGTTGTCTTTTTCCTCCCACACCTCAATGTGCGTCTCTGACTTCCTCACTGTTCACTCTTACCTACTTGTGTTGTTGGACTGGGATGGTGTGGCAAGACTTTCGTAGAGGGGGAGCTGTAGAGGTGGTGTTTGTGAGAATCCACTAACAGCTTCCCCCACATGCAGTGGAGACCATGCCAGCTGGCTCCAGGACAGAACTGCTGCTGGCCATGGCTGAGCCCGTCAGTAAGGGCAGTAGTTCAGGAAGGGAAAATGTAGTTAGAACATGTGACAGGAACAGCCCTGCAGACCGTGTGGTCAGTGCAGAAGGATGGAATGCAGCAGCTCCAGGTGCCAGAGCAGATTCCCATGCAGCCCATGGTGCAGACCATGGCAAGGCAGCCATGTCCCTACAGCCCATAGAACATCCCATCCTGGAGCAGGTGGATGACCAAAGGAGGTTGTGACTCTATGGGAAGCCAGGACTGGACCATGTCCTCTGCAAGACTTATGGCCCAATGGAGAGAAGAGTCACATTGGAGCAGATTTGCTGGCAGGACTTTTCAGTGGAGGACCCACACTGGAGCAGCCTGTTCCTGCAGGACTGCACCCCATGGAAGGGATCCACACTGGAACAGTTTGTGACAAACTGCAGCCCGTGGGAAGGACTCACATTGGAGAAGTCGATGGAGGACTGTCTCCTGTGGGAGGTATCCAACTCCAGAGGAGGGGAGGAGTGTGAGGAGGCTTTCCCCTGGGGAGAAAGGAGCAGCAAAGACAATGTGTGATGTACTAACTGCAGCCCCCCTTACTTGTTCCCCTGTGCCACTGAGGGGGAAGAAGAAGAGAAAATAGAAAGCAGGTGAAATGGGGAGTCAGTTTGGTTTTTCTTATGACATTAATTGATGAGTGATCACTCCCTGTCCTTATGTTGACCTATGAGCCTATCTTTGTATTTTCTCTCCCCTGTCTAGTTGAGGAAGGGAGTGATAGAACTACCTTTGGTGAGCACTTGGTGTCCAGCCAGGGTCTGCCCACCAAAATTCCTGAAGTCTCTCCATCCTACCTTATTTTCTTCCTGCTTTCTGACCCCACCGATTTCCTTCCTGCTTTCCTACCCCACCGATTTCCTTCTTCATCTTTTTTTATCCACCCACACTTATCTTTACTCACTTCTGCATGAAGGATTAATTTCAAACTGTCCTTCATGTAACTCTTTCTGTATCTGATCTTTACATTGAGACTGATTCCCACTACTGGGAACACAGCGGACCTTCTTTTAATTTTCCTGGATTTGGATAAAACCTCTTTAAGTTTAGGTGAAGAATTCAGGGATGTACTGTTTTGTTTTTTTTTTTTNTTGGAGAAGTCGATGGAGGACTGTCTCCTGTGGGAGGTATCCAACTCCAGAGGAGGGGAGGAGTGTGAGGAGGCTTTCCCCTGGGGAGAAAGGAGCAGCAAAGACAATGTGTGATGTACTAACTGCAGCCCCCCTTACTTGTTCCCCTGTGCCACTGAGGGGGAAGAAGAAGAGAAAATAGAAAGCAGGTGAAATGGGGAGTCAGTTTGGTTTTTCTTATGACATTAATTGATGAGTGATCACTCCCTGTCCTTATGTTGACCTATGAGCCTATCTTTGTATTTTCTCTCCCCTGTCTAGTTGAGGAAGGGAGTGATAGAACTACCTTTGGTGAGCACTTGGTGTCCAGCCAGNAACAGATTTAACTTTCTTGTTCCTTTAAAGAATATAAATATAAAAATCCATTTTGTTTCCCTGATTCTTCTAAATGAATTCTGAAAATAGAAGAAATATTGTTAAAGGAATCATGGATAACAAATGCAATTCATGAGGTAATTACACCATTTGTTGACTAATTGCAAAACATACTTAAGACCAAGTAAAATTGTAGTCTAATATCTTATACTGTTTTCAAAATTGTGTTAAACTTTTAATTTTTCCAGTAAAATGCAGATCATATTATCTATCAAGAGACAGCAATATGCTCAACTAACTTGCACAATGTAACTCGTAAGAAAAATGCAGCTAGAAAGATCTTATTTCAGCAAAGTAGCTAGGATGAATCAGTAAATCCTCTCCCAAAAAGTCTTTCAAGAAACCAGTGAAGGTGAATTGTCTGATGAGACTTTTTAAATCAAAATGATGTTGGCTTCTTCAAAATAATTTCCTCAATGTGATACTGTGGTTAAAGACATCAGTATCTTATTTTAATTTCTATTGTCCTCTGGGGAGCAACTGTTTGTGTGTTGAGGTTGATTTGCCATGCTGGCTGTATGTATGCTAATAAGGCATTTGCGAAAAACTTAAGGCACAGTGTTGATAAACAGATTTCAAAGCTGATGGCACAGTGGGATTATTTAGATGCCTGGTGACATATGTATTTACATTCACAAATGTGGTCTGGTATTTTCTGCTTGTTTCTGTAGTTCAGTCTGCAAAAGTTGGGAAAGCGTTTGCACTTTTGGCATGAAGGCACGTGCCATATGCAGCATCCCACCTGGCAATGAAATAACCTAACTAGCCCTTCCCAAGCAGCCTTGTGAAAAGCAAAGGCTGAGTTTACAGAGGAACAAAATCAGGCAAATTTGAACCAAGAGCTGTCCCTTGTTTTCCAGCCTTTACACTCTAGTTCTGTGTTTAGTTGGAGAGTGAAGATAGGAAGCCTTCACCAGACCAACAGAGGAATAACTACCAAAGGTGCCCCTCATGCTTGACTGAAGCTGGTGTAAGTGGAGCAAAAATCAGACTGTTATGTTCACCTTGTACATACACTGGGTTAACCTTGGTATTCTTAGCTATACAATGTGCCAGCTATCTCTGTGATTAGCTCTTAAAACCAGAAACATTTCACCATGATTCTGTAACATTTCTTTTGTACTGCAAATGGAAGGGGGATCTTATATAGGACTTCTTATATAGCACGTGCTGCTGTGTGATTTGCACAATTTTGCATCCCTACAACTCCTATTTTGCTTAAGCTGTTTTTAAATGAAAATTTAATACTGCTTCTTATTCTTTAAGGAGCATTCAGATTTAAAATGAACAAACAAAAAAAGACAGCCAAACAGCCTTTATCTAACTCTTCAGAAATGATCTCTTAATTTAGTGACTGAATAGCAGTTTCCCTTCAGAAACAAAAGAAGCACACTTAGTAATTTTGGCTGAAGAGAACATAGAAAGCAAAAAGACAGTAATATAGCAATGTAATTCAGATTAAATTTACCTTACAAACGGATACATTTAAGTCTCTAGCAAGAAAAAATCCTTTCAAGTTCTCTAGTTCTGAGTGATTTCTAGTTCTCTATTAAACTTTCAATAGGTATATTGTCAGTCAAAACTCCCATTGGAAGTTTTGGGAGTAGGAACCACTATGGGTTCATTCAGATTCTTTACAATGCTTGGGTAAGGTCCTTGTTGTCTGGATATTATCCCCAGATTTTGTAAGAAATATTTATTTACATAATAACTGGTACATTTAAAGGAAAGCAATGCAAAAAAATATATAAAACAATACTCATGTGAGTCTCAGAGCTAATGCAGCTCCAGTCAGGCTGGACCAGCAATATCCTGATTCACATTTTTATTGTGAGATTTTTGTGGCTTTAACCTTCTTATTTCTAGATAATTTTGATTTTCTCTTTTCATTTGGTTTGTGAAAGGAATAACAGAATAGAATTGGGGTAGGAAGGCTACCTTTGCATGCAAAGCCAGGGTCCTGTAGAGTACATAGCTCAGGGCTGTAACTAATCAGGTTATTAACATATCCAAGGATAGAAACTTCACAATCTCTCAGGGCAATCTCTTTCATTGCCTCACCATCCTCATAGGAAAAAAGACTTTCAAACTTAAATAGAAGTATTATATGCTGTATTTTAATTTATTTGTGCCCATTTGCTTTGGTCCTGTCACAGGGTACCACTAAAAAGAGTTCAGCTCCATTCTCTCTTCACATCCCACCAGGTATTTCTACACAATTAATAAGAACCCCTCTAACTCAATTCTTCTTCAGCCTGAAGAGTCCCAGTTCTTTCATTCTTTCCTTGTATGACAGATCTGAAGATGCTGCAAGATCTGAATCCTTTTCCTGGCTCTTTGCCACTCCAGTGTGCCTGAGTATCTCTTATAGTGGGAAGCCAAACACTGGAGACAGAGCTCCAGATGTACCTCACCAATGCTGAGTAGAAAAGAAGGATCACCTTTCCCTTGCAGGAATTCAAACCTAAGCATTCTCACCTCATAGAAAAATATAAAATCTCTTAGGTCTGTACCTCAGGAACTCTTAACTGACCTTATAGTTTTGTGTCCCTGTTTGTGACTCCTGAACTGCTTTACCAGAGTATTTCTTATGGACACCAGTGAGGCATTCTGCAATGTCCTTATTCGCTTTCTGTTCTGTGTCCACCTCTTATGGGCAAGCAAAAAGTTCACCAATATAGCCAAAGGGAAAGGGGGCCTCTTTCTTTCCAGGGAAAGATTCAAATTACGTAACAATGGAGACTATAAGAACTAAAGCTACATGGCCTTCTTTTGTATTCCTCCATGTTGAATTAAAATTGCATTCACTTTTAATAGAATTTGAACCAGTAGAAGCAACAGAAGCTACAGCAGAACAAATACTCTTTCTCCTCTTGACAGCATTTGTTTATCTTAATTTTACTTTTGTTTCTCCTTCTTCTTTTTATTTTTCTTTTTCTCTGCTTTACATTTTTTTTCTCCTTATTTTACTTCCAGCTGACCATTCCTCATACTGAATAAGTTTGAATGTCAGTTTGATAGAGCTGAAATGCATCAGGGGAACCTTTGACTTCTCAACATTGCTCTGAATAAGCTATTAAAAGTGCCTCAAAATTCTGTGGTACGTTTGGAGATAAGTTGGTGATTGTCCACAGATGCAGTGAACATATATAAGAAGCAAGCAAGCCCTGTTGGAGGGAGAATTTCTATTTTTGGGAGTGCATATGGACAGTGTTGCTGCCCACAAATAGACTTTTCTCACCTCTGAAGATGTATAATCCTCTTCAGCTACCCCCACCCAGGAGGACTTCTGAGTCTTCACTAGACATAGATCTATGAAAAGTCAAAGACATTTGGACTGATATTCCTAATATTTCTTCCACCCCAACATACAGCAGCCTAGTTGGAGAATGAGATGCGAACAACCTGGTGTAATTAAGTGCATTTCAACCCCAGCACTTCTTCAGGTTTAGTGCTAGGCCACAGGATGGTATTTATTGCATAACTTTAAAGGGAGAGAGAGAGAGAGAGAGAGAATGTTTCAATCTTTTGAGTGTTGCTTTTTTAATATCACCCTCTCTAGCAGTGCTGGCTTTTGGAAATGATTCCTGAAATTGTTCACTTCTTGGTGCCCTGAGTAGGGTAGGGAACAGATGTGTGGAGAAGGCAATTTATTAAAGAAAGAAAGAAATAAGTAAAAAAAACTCAATAAATACGCTACCTTCCTGCCATCTAGCAGCTGGTGACCATTCAGAGGATGGGTGTAAGTAGCTCTCCATGTCCCCTGGGTGTGCCAGTGGCACCAGGCATCTGCACAGGGAGCATGGTGGCCAAAGCCCAAGGGATGACGGAGCACGGCTGGTTGATGAAGAGCACTGCTCACCTGGGCTCCTGCCAGCCTAGTTCAATGCTACTATTTGCATGCAAAGACAAAGTCCAACACTGCACATTGCCTCCACTTATTGCCTTCTTATGTCTTAAACACATAAGAAATTAACCTGCATAACCATGTATTTACCATAAGATAAAATAATGGCTAAATCTGGAAGAATGATTTTTACACACATATGTCTAGAGCAATGTTTTTACGTTCTGCACATAAAAATTATTCACACTAAACCCTATTTTTTAAAAATCAAATATTTCAAGTATCAGTTAAACAGTCACAGATCTAGAGCCATATGAAGCAATTTCTATTTTTAGACCCTGTCATAATAGCAATATGCAATTATCATGTACTAAAATATTATGGATTAGATTCTTGAGGTATTTGCAGTGTTTTAACATTAAGTATGTTCTAGCACTTGTTGGATTTTTTTCAGAACTTTATTCATTTATCTTGAGATAAAAGCAGGAAAAAATCTGCCTGGACATTGAGTCAAGACAAAGCAGTAATTATTTTTATATTTCAGGATATCTGCCACTGTTGATCAGTTAGGGAATAAAGTAGTTTAAGTTACAGGGTTTGGGAAGAAGAGCTTGCTCTGAATTATACAAAACCCCCTCTCATTAGCTTTTGTAGAAGTTACACAAGCAGGACAAAGGAAAATTCTTGACAGAAATAGCAATATTGAAATCAGAAATGGATTTTTTCTTAGTGTTTCAAGGAGGAGTGCTAATATAGGTTTGTCTCTCTGTAGTGAATTGTCACAAAATGGCAGGACATCTATTATTTTTCATCTTTACAGCAAACCTCCAAGCATCTGAATAACACAGAAAATTGTGGTTGCTGAGAGATTTTATGATAAATTACTGGATATAAAAGGTGGCAAGAGTTATTCTTGGTAAATGACTGTGCAACAGAGAATAATTACGATCATTATTTATTTTGCCTTTGGTAATGGCTTGAAAGTTGATGAGGAACAAAATAAGATAAAATGCTTATTAATTATCTTAATCAGGAAATATTAATGATATAATGTGGAGTTTTCAAGTACCTTGGCTAGAAGGCCATTTTTTTTCCTTTTGGATTTACTGTTGTTTTGGGGGCCCTGAGGCCATGCTCCTTTGTTGGAGTTTGGCTGCATGGGGCCAACTTTGATAGTGGGCTGTTAGCCCTTGAATTGATGAGCAGTGAAGAACCTCAGTGGAGAATGTCCCACTTCTTCTAGTAGCACTTTTAAACTCAATCTTCCCTGTCAGTCTCTGAGGCATTTTGCAGGTGGCTCCTTTACACTGACTATGATGGGACCTGTCGACTTGTCATCTCGATTTGATCACACATCTCCCTCACCACAGCCACCTTAACCCCTTCTCACACAATTCTTCTGTCACTGGTTTGGGTGTTTTACTGCAGCCCCAGCTTCTGAGCTTCTCATCCCCTTCCATTTGATAGTTCTGGATAGCCTGTCTTTAATCACTCCAGAAGAAGACACACCATTAATCATAATTTTAAAAGACAGGACAGTGATACCTAGTATAAAACAGAGAGGAAGAATTTTTCTCTGAGTGGCAGGGATTTTGATGCAAACTGCCTTTTGTTTCAAGGGAAATCATGGAAGAGTGTTTGTTAGAGAGAAAATCCTCATTTATTCAGCTTAGGCTTAGGCAACACTTCCATGGGTGATCAAATATGAAGCTTCAGGACAGTTGATAGCTGACCAGCTGGCAAAGGGATTCTTTTGCACAGATCCTCAATCTCCAGCTGAGCTGAAGTAGTATTCATTTAATATCTCATTTTTTTGTGTATTTAATAGCTTAACCACATACTAAATACTCTCCTACATGAAGGTTGACACCATCCCAGACAGAGCCAACACCATTTGTACAAGGACAGTTAATACTGACTCTTTAGAGATGTCTTATGTGTGCCAGCCATGATCTCTCCAGAAGCAAGGGCCACATATGGATGTGGCTGGAGGGAAAGGACTGGCTGTGCACCCAGAATAACACCTCCCTCAAGCAGACAGTGTGGGCTGGATACAGCAGGAGCTGCCCAGGGAATCTCTAGAAGTGTCTGAAATTGCCACCTGTAACAGCACTCAGTTGTGACAGTTCAGGCAATCAGAAAGCATCAAGCTGGTTCTTTGTCCCAAACCATTCCATGGGTTCATCCCTTTAGATGATAGCTCCCAGACAAACCAGTGAATTTATGACTTTAGTGTTAGGCTGTGCAGGGATTATACCCAACTACATCACAATTATAGGTCAAAAACTGACTTCAGTTTCCTACTTATCACTCATAACCTGAGTATTACAGCTTGTGCAATTTGGACTTGAAGGTGCATTCACCTTTAGAGAGACATGGATGCACTGCAGTGGGGTCACCTAGACACTGACTCTGGGACTGAAAATGCAATTTGTGAAAAATTTATAGGTATTTGATATTGTATCTATGTTATGCATTGTTGAGGGCTGTGCTCCACATGAGCCTGGGATTGGTTCTAAATCCTTTCTGTCTTGCAGTTTTTTGTACCCATCAGTACAGTAATGCAGGTGAATGCATGGTGTTTTATACCCGATATTCCTTTCTTCTGCTCTGTATTCACAGCAGGTAAAACAAGACAGTGTTTGCATGTGAGACACATATGTATTCCTTTTTTGCTTCCTTCATCTAAATCCCTGTCTGGCAAGGGCAGAGGCTCAATACAGCACCTCACAAGTCTTTATTTAGGTGTCAGGAGTGCTGGCTGATCAGCAGAGCAAGCAGACCATGCTGTCTGTGTGTCTTTGTGTGTCTGTGTGGGACATAAGACAAAGGGAGATGCAGCTTGCATTAAGAAATTTTGTAGATTCACTTTAGCACCATGCAAACGTGATTGAATTGGCCCATCTACTCAGCATATGCTTGAAAATCTGTGTGGCTGGATATAGCCCCACAAATAATCTGAAAACATCATCATGGTCTACAGAGCTGGAACAAGCAATGCAGATTCAAACAATTTAGTGGGATGTGGGAAGGGGTTTGACTCCTTGTGTCAAAAAATATTTCAATACCAGTGAGAGACATGTAAACACATACACATTTTTCCTGAAGAGATCTTGAACATTATAAAACAAAGAACAATTTCTTGTCCAGAAGAAACTTTAGGTTCCTGAATGCCAACTGAGTGTTTTCTTTTCCAGGGATTGTTTTAAGGAACTGAGGAAATATTTTACCATGTGTCTTGGTAAAAGTAGGCCAGAGTTATTTACAAAAATTATGAACTGCAAATAGGGGTTCACTGTATGGAAGGAGAAAATATGGTTTTTAATAATTGTTTTGATTCTAATGGCATGATTTTTTCATATACAGGAAACTATCCAGTTACATTTTAATGTGTTGACCCTGGCTGGATGCCAGACACCTATGAAACCCTCTCTATCACTCCCCTCCACAGGTGGACAGGGGAGAGAAAATTTAGTGAAAGGTTCATGAGTTAAAGACAGAGAGAGGTCACTCACCAAATACTGTCATGGGCAAAACAGATTTGAATCATAGATATTAATTGAATTTATTACTAACAAAATCAGAGTTGGATAATGGGAAGTAAGACCTTATAAGACGTTAGAAAAGCTTTCCACCCACCCCTACCTCCTTCCCAATTCTAGCTCTTCCCTTTCAGCAGCATAGGGAGATGGGGAAAGGTGGTTATGGTCATTATGTCTCTGCTCAGGGAGAGGAGTCCTTCCCATGCTCCACCATGGCGTCCCTCCCACAGGCAACTCTTCCTTGGGGTGCACTCCTTGAAGGACAGGCTGGTGTAGTGTGGGTCCCCCATGAGGTCACAAGTCCTACCAGGAAACCTACTCCAGCATGGGATCCTCTCTCCATGGGTCTACAGATCCCTGCCAGGTGTCTGCTCCATTACAGTCTTCCATGGGTTCACAGCCTCCTCTCAGGCATCCTCCTGCTCCAGTCTGGGGTCCAGCTCCTCCAGGGCTGCAGGTGGATCTCTGTATCCCTGTGGACCTCCATGGGCTGCAGAGGAATCTCAGCTCTGGTACCTGGAGCACCTTCTCCACTCCTTCTGCACTGACCTTGGGGTTTGCAGGGCTGTTCCTCTCTCATATTCTCACCCTGCTCTCCTCTGGCCCCAATTACATCTGCACAATAACTTTTTATTATTTAAATATTTTATCATAGACATGTTACCATCTTTTCTGATTGGTCCAGCCCTGGGCAGTGGCACATCCATCTTGGAGCTTCTTGGGATTGGTGCTGCTAGACATGGAGGAAGCTTCCAGCAACTTCTCACAGAAGCCCTCCCTGCAGCTGTCCTACTACCAAAACCTGACCATGCATACCCAATACAATTTCTCTCAAAAACTGACCCTTTGTTCTGAGAACAGGTTTTTGAGAACTACTCTTCTTCCTTCTTAAGTTTTCCAAATTATGTAAGATTTTCTCTTTCCCTAAAGCCACTGAAAAATAAATGAAAAATACCGAAATTTTTAATGGCACTATAATTCATCACAAATTATATTTGGTAAAAAGAAAATGTGGAAGATGACTTTCAAAACATTTTCAAAAATAACTGTAAATTCATATTTAAGCAAAAATAAGAAGTAAGAGTAAAATATCTCTGAAGCCTGTGAATTCTTAATGAGGGTGATGTTTTATATTTTGGCTGGCTCTGCAGACTGCGGGCTGGATGAAATAGAGTTTGGCAGTTCTTCTGTAAGTTTCCTGATATGGAAAACAACCATGCAGATAGCTTAACATTTCTGGTCTTTCTCTTCCACATCACTCTAAATATCTATAAAGACACTTTGTAAAAGAGAAAAAAGATCCTTCCTCATGGGTATGCCCTCTATTTCTTTAATCTCTTGCCTTTTTACCAAACTTGCAAATAGAATGGAATTATTTATTAAAATATTTTTGTTACAATCTTACTTCCATCTCTGATTTGTGTTAACAAAGTGAAGCCTGTTAGGCCAAGCATGGTATAGTCTATAGCTACTACCAAAGAAACACTAAATGACTTTTTTCTTTGTTTTAAAACTTATGCCAGAATTTATCCAAATCAATCTTTAGTAATTTCTCTGTTGAGTGCACACAAGCTTTATAACCTCTATTAAAATCTTATTACTGCATAGAGTTTAGACTTTTGGTATTTTTTTTTTTTAATATCATAGTGAGATTTATTCCATAAGAAGCATCTTCTATAAAACACAAAATTCTTGCATATGGTAAATTACACTGAAAGAAGGAAGAACACAATCTATTTCACACCGTTGGGCATCTGTTAATAAATAAATGGAAAAAGCTGGTCATGAGTCAGTGTGTAGGCTGCTTAATTTCTTTGTAAGGATTTATTAAAACCATAAGGCAAATAATGATTTTAGGTGACATTTTAGCACCTTTCAGCTGTGAAAGAGAAAACAACAGAGGTTATGTTTTGAGAAAATGTCTCTAATTCTCATTGAAATGTATATGCTTACCATTTGCTGTAGTCAAAAATTTGATACATTTCACGGAGGCTGTGCTCATTAAGTGGTGCAACTTTGTTTAAATACAAGACAGTGCCACCATCAATATGTCATCTTCCCAGACAAACTTTTTATAAGCCTGTTGTATTGTGAAGAACGCTCTTTATTCGAAAGACATAAACATGTCAAAATACAGACCTTTAGAGTTCATGTGAAGAATCAGAATTTCATCTGCATTATTTTATTCCGGAGGAAAATAGATACCAAAATAATCCCCAAAAGAGAATAAGGCGATCCACATTTTGTGCAAGAGGAATCTCTTTTAGATCAGATATCAGGCTGAGAGGGTTTCTGTCACCCAGAATTTTTTTACAGCCTTCTGAATTTTCTGAAGTTTTTTGAGTTTTCTGATGTTTACATTTTGAAGTGGAGTCTCTTCAAGAACTTTGTAGGAAAAACAGTCTTTACATTCCTCTCTCGAGGAGGGACATTTTATGGACTTCTGCTTTGACCAGTGTGGATGGAGAGGTAAATACTTCACCCTCCAATCCAGGGTCAATACCTGGAAAACTATATAAACCCCAGTTGGAAAATAAACTTTCCTGCTTTGAGCTCAACAGTGTGTGCTGTGCCTTTCATTGTGCATCCTACAGCCACAGGTTTCTACTGACCTTGGTATTCTGTCCTAATCTTTCCTGTTTTTCACATATTGGAAAAGTCCTGTTGAATTTGCTAGTAATATTTCTCATTAAGGAGTGTATAAGACTTGTGTCAAGACAACTTGGGAATATAAAGATGATAACTAAGGAATGGAAAGTTTATACATTTATTACATTTAATATGATGTAGAATGTAATGACATTTTGACAATTTTTGACTTAAATATCAGAGATTCTCAAACTGCCTGACATAAACTGGGGTATTTTTATTTATAAAATGCTTAGAGCTGAGAGCTAAAAATTTAATATAACCTAAAGTTTATTACTTAAGCATCTTAATAAAGACAGTGTTACCTATTCTACCTCCTTCTCAGGAGAGTATCAACTAACTTAGTAAAATCTGCAAAGTGACTTGAAGTGGAAAAGTGCTATGGAAGTGCTAGCTGCTTGTATTACTAGATTAATTTAGATCAAGAATCTTCTTTATGGGTGGGGGGAACATGAATTGGAGGGAAGTGGGTATGTTTTTGTGGTAAAAGTAAGGGAAATAATGTACTTCTGATTTATTGACTCTAGCTCTTATTTTGTTTTCCATTATGATCCTACAGGTTACGTTTTTAATGTCTATCTGGTTTCACATCACTGTCAATTAAATAACTTGCTACTACTCTTGTATCATTTTGGTGCTGTGTCTTAATGCTGTACAGGATCCCAGTGTCAGCCACTGCAGGCAAAGCTAGCTTTCTGTGGCCCAGAGAACTTACATATGAATAGCCCTAAAATGACAGACATGAGAAAGATTCAGAGGTACACAGTTCATTTAAATTAACTATTCATTTAATCTAATTTTGGGGCTTTGCTTTGTGGAGGTCTGCATATGACATAGTTATCTTGATCCCTTTTTTACATCATTGGGAGAAAGAAATACCCCTTGGAGGCAACAAAACTGGCCTCTTTTTAAAGCTGATTTAAAAAGGAAGGAGATCCTGCCCTTTAAATGTTTTCTCACCATTGTCTCTAAAGGGAGTCCAGCCCTGTAGCCAATCACCGTCTAAATATCTGGCAAACTACAGGACAGTTTAGAGGAAGATTAGAAGAAGGATAATACAGCAGTCCTGAGGGTGTTTAGATGTTCTGGAATGAATCTTGATTTGCAGTACTGTACACTGAATCAGATTGAGGCTGATTATACACAAGAACCATAAAACTGAACTGTGACTGTGCAGCACAAATGTAGGGTTCTGACTGTGTGATGTGAAAAGATGTATTAATTACTAGAATTAGCTTTGCTAGAAACAATCAAAGCCTTACGTGTGCATTAGTAGTGCATAAAATTTTTTCTATAAGAACTAGTAAGTTGCCCTCAAAACTGTTAAAACTCAACTGACATTGTTTATAGGTTTGTTTTCTCTTTGTTTGTGTCCTCTTGGGTTTTCTTAAAGATTTTCTAGGAAAGAGGAAGTATCCCAAAGTATAAGCCTAGGTCTTTATTTGCTATAAGTTCATTAGATAGATAACTTACCAGAATATGTTTTGATATTTCCACCTCCTTTCATATTCCAGTTGCAGTTCTAATTTCAGATTGTGTTGGCCTTACTCCACCAAATAAGAGGAGAAATTTGCTACCAAGGCAAATCCAGCTGCTGTGATCTACTTCACAATCATTAGCTTGGTGTTTTTTTTTTTTTTTTTTTTTTTNTGTTTCCTGTTTTGTTGGCCTTTGAAATGAAAATTAATAGTGAGGCATGATAGATGAGTAATGCCACCAATGGCCAGAAGGTTGAGAAAGAGAATGGCCATATTATTGTTGCTGACAGACTTTTGGTATTTTGTTTACTAGAAGTGCTGGGGCTGGTGTTTTAGGATCTAAGGGTTCCTGGTACAAATCTCCAGAGTTTTCAAAAACAGTTTCATTTGAGTTAAATGCTTTGATTCTCCTGCATATAGCACTGATTTTCCATAAGAGACTTGAACAGCTGCAAGGGCTGTGCTGTCTGTTGTCTAAGCAGTCACATCAGTATGTACCCTGACTGACAGCACTACACAACAGGAAGAAATATCTGAAAAAAGAAAGAGATAGTTTTTTATCAGACTTTGATCACAGATGAAGTTAAAGCCTTCAAACTGTACTGAATGTCACAGAATTTGCTATGATGATGGTTCAGGAGAGGGTCTGTGCATTGACTCCTCTCTTGAATCAAGAGCAATATCCTTGTGGTCTGGTGGCAGATTGTTAATGCAGTCTGACTCCTCAGTTGCTCTTGATCTTCTGACTTCTTTGATGGTTGACATCAGCTTTAGAATACATTGAAGTAGATGACAGAAAGGACTTGACAAATAGCTAGAATTTCAAAATTCTTTGTGTCTACTCATAAAGCATGTCATCATGTACTGATTTGGGTTGGAAGAGACCTTAAAGAACATAGAGTTCCAACCTTCTGCCATAGGCAGAGACACCTTCCACTAGACAGGTTGCTTAAAACCCCATCAAACCTGGCCTTGAACACTTCCAGGGATGAGGCAGTCAAAACTTCTCTGGGCAACCTGTGCCAGTGTCTCAAGTCCCCCACAGTAAAGAATTTCTTCCCAATACCTAGTCCAAGCATGCCATCTTTCATATTAAAACCAATACCCCATATCTTATCAGTACACACCTTTGTAAAAATCAGTCTTTCATACTTGAAAGATCAATACATTTATCTGAGCATGCAAAGGTAGAATTATTTTTTCCCAACTAACTTAAGAGTGTTCCTGTCTTGCAGGACAGTAAGTCTAAAACTCTGCTTTAGAACATTTAACTTTATCATTTCCAGAGAAGGGACAATTTTCTTATGTCACTATTTGACTTTTTTTTAAGTATAATTTCATTGCAGTAAACNTAAAAATCTGCTTTAGAACATTTAACTTTATCATTTCCAGAGAAGGGACAGTTTTCTTATGTATGACAAAGTTTACATCTTAAGTATAATTTCATTGCAGTAAACAGACAGTTGGCTGTAAAAATAATAATTTACAGGAAGTACAATGAATAAAAAAGACCTGAGCTTTTTTATTAGAATTCTTCCAAAGAAATATGATCTGACTGTCATGGACATTATCTGTGTAGCATAACAACCAAGATACAACTAACATATGCTGATTTCTAAAGCTGTTCAAAACCAGGTTTCTGCTATAATCTTGAAACAACTGTGGCTCACTCTATTTCCCCAATCAATTCCTTGCTCTCAGTAGAACATAACAAAATTACAGCTATGTCTTTGGGTCTTGTACCTTATTCAAATCAACATGGCCCAAATGTTAGCCTAATTAATGGGAATATGTAGACATATATCTCCATTGTCACTGCAGTCTGGGAACCTCCAAACCAAGTAGAGGACTCTTATCCTGCTGGCTATCACATATAAAATGAGTGCCCACACTGGAGGACTGAGAAGTTCAGAGGTCTCTATTTTTCTAGTACTTTTTCTGGTCTCCTTCTTGGATATTTATCTGCTGTTGAGGTCACAAAGTTACACAGAAAAGAAGCCTGCATTTCAGAAACCAATGTTTCTGCATGCAATGCCTGGTACACAACATTCTTTCCCAATCCAGGATCTGCATCCAAGGAAGAACACAGAACAGTAAGCCTTAGTCCTGCCTGTCCCTGTTTCTTCCATTTGCATGGACTGATAAGGGATAAGATGAATTGCATAAACTGCTTAGGAAACCAGCTTTGCTCCTAATCCCTGGTGTGGGATGTTGCCAGATGGGTTGTCAGAAGACAGGGGACTTGCAGGTGGCAAGGAAAAGGGACAAAACTCTGGCATCTGCTGCTGTGGGGGCATTTGTTCCACCCTTTAGGGATTTCATGGAAGGACAATCAAAATCTCCCAAGCAGGGCAGAGCAACCATAGTGCAGTCATGCCTTCATTATGGATAGCTCCATTCCTGAATTTCCCTGTGAATACTTTCTGCTGAGTCTTTGGCACTTCACTGAAATGATTAATGGACATGTACAGGAAGCGTAGGAAAGGAATATTGTCCCAGTGTGACTGAGGCAACAGCAGAGGGCACTCAGTGATTCTTTAACCTTTTGGTACACCCCACTCACCAGAACACTGCTGAGTAATTGGAGGTGCTCCTAGGGTACAGGATTCATACAGGCATAATTCCTAGTTTATTACTGCACATGTTGAAGTACAGTTTTTCAATGGGGGGTTCAGGTCCTATCAAGTAATTTTCATTGTCAGTAGAGGGGCAGTAACAATGAATGAATCAAAAGCATATGAAAAATGCTGTTGTTTCTGCCTTTAACCACTTCATGGTTCCTGTTTATTTTTTCCTGTGCTGTATCCACATCTGCTGAAATGCAAATCTGGCCATTCAGTTATTTGTGTTTAGCCACAGGATCTCCAGGTTAGTTCTCTGCTTGAATCTTTACGTTAATCCACTTTCTGGTTGGAAAAGATGTGAAATTTACTCAAGAATGAAATTGTATTCCACATCGTTACACTGTTCTCATTAAATCTATTATTTCCACATCATCGCCCAAGAAAATACCCGATGTGAGAATCCTCCTAGAGTTCACTTCCCTAATTCACAGGACAATTACAAAATTGTTTTTGTCACAGTGGGAAATGTTGACTGCTGGGTCACTTAAATTCTTGCAGTGCCAGCTAATAAGAAAGAGCACTATATCTCCTTGCAGAACTAGAATGCAGCAATGTAGCCAGATGATATGAAAGAGCTTTTGAATTTGATTTCTTTCCTTTTTTTTTTTTTTTTTTTTTTTTTTTTTTTTTTTTTTTTTTTTTTTTTTTTTTTTTTTGTATTTTTTCTTTTATTCTGTAAGAAAATAAGTTTTCTGGGAAAAGTAAGTGAGATTTATATGTGGGTTGTTGGGTGGCTTTTTTTTCCAGGCTTCTGTCTATGTGTCAATTAAAGATTTTATTTT
Source organism: Aegithalos caudatus (assembly GCA_013389925.1). Lineage (NCBI taxonomy): Eukaryota > Metazoa > Chordata > Aves > Passeriformes > Aegithalidae > Aegithalos > Aegithalos caudatus. The sequence continues at coordinate 47,283 of WEIU01021456.1, forward strand.
AAAATCAAGCATTCCATGGTGGGAAGTGATTACATTGTAATATAAGTAAAAAAAAAGATTCCCCCAAATCTATTTTATTCCAGTGTCCTCCTGACAGAAAAGTAAACCTCATATAAACAGTTTTAAGAGCATATTGACATATAAAAGCTTTAAAACCAAGCTTGTCTCCACAATCTTTTATTCTGTGATAGCTATGAAAGCATGCATAGAAATATTTGTTGCCTGTTACAAAGACTTGAGTATTTTTATAAATGTCTGAATAACATCTCCACAGAGAGCTGAGAAAGCAGCTATGTGGACTAAAGGCCACATATGTTATTCTGGACAGGGACATGATCAGCAAAAGCACTCTTAAAATTCAGATGAAATAAATGATAGAAACATTTTTATTAATTTAGGTGAAGAGTCAAGGCAACTTTAAAGATTTTGGGCACTTCATCTTAAATTGTCCAAGGCTGTGCTGGAAAAGCAGAATCTTCCTCTAAGTTATATTAATTTGAATACAGAATCACCATGAGACAGCTATTTGATTTCTCAACAGAACTGATTTTAATGATGGCACATTGATCTTGTCTCCAGTTTCTGTAAAAACCTCCAACACAAGGTTTTCAAATATTTTCATGACAGGAGCAGTGTAAACTCGGTTCACCAGGCAATTAATTCTTGTCATTTAGATTACTTGAAAAGAGCATTTTCTCTTCTAGAAAAAAAAAATCCGCTAGTAGTAGGCAAATATGGAAGGGTATGGTCCTTTATCAGACATCCATATGAAAGCTACTTTTTGTTGCTTGTGGGGAAAAACATAGTGTGAAGTCAAATTTGAACCCAGTTTTGCCAAAGCTTGTCTCTCCCCAGTGTGTACGAAAGCAGCCTTCAGGGACTGTTCAGATGATGCCTCTGTTCTGTGGATCTCCAACATGAGAGCAGAAGATGCGTCTCTGATACTTCAATAACAGAATGAGAGGATAATTTTGTTTACAATTTCCTCTTAATTAGATAACCTACTGAAGCAAATTTAAGTCAAAGCCACAAGAAAAACGTTACCTTCAAAATACTCCCCCTCCAAAAAACAAGACACAGCATTTTCAACTCTATTTTATGTTCAGGTTAATAAGGAGAAAAACAGAACCAGTTTTTATGCCATATAAACATAAATCTATATATACACATATTTGTTTATGTGTATGTAGGTATTCATGGGTCTGCCTGTAATGTCTTCCATTCCTTCATTGTTTATAACCCATTAAAGCTGCCTCTAAAAGTGCTACAGATTTTGCATATGCAAACAAAATGCATACTCTGTACCTAATTTTTATGTGATTTTAACAATCCTAGGAGATGCTCAGGTAAGGTAAAATTTGCACACCTGTTTAGGTTTGTAAGTCTCTTCTTGTTCAGTACATTTGCATTATTATTTTGTATATATAAAGCCTGTACCTTGTATACGTGTTTAAATGAAGGTTCTGATCATGTATTTGCATGTTCCTATTAGCAACAAATGAAGACTAAACTTGAGCAGTTACAAGAGTGATTGTTAGTAAAGACTGAAAAAGAAGTTGAAGAAAAAGTAAAAATCACAAGGCTGTCCAGAATTTATCAATTAGGAAAGAAAATATGAACATTTCGTCTGTTTATGAGTGAATGAAAAACAGAATGATACTTTTGAAACAATGACATCAAAGTTGTTTCTACTCTATTTTTATATCTATCTATATCTCACTAATATCAGATGGCAGTTTTTAATTTATCCAGTTAAATGTTATATAGCAGTCAAAGGTGTATAAATGAATAATAGGTAACAAAACAAAACAAACAAAACAATAGAGCAAAATACAAAAATCCCCAAACCACCAATGGCTAAGGAAAGCTCAGGTGTACTCACTGAGATATTCAAGAGAAAACACATCAGAGGACACTTGCTAGAGGCTTAGAGAGGGGACTCGGTCTTTAAAATGCTTATGACTTTTGGCTGGCTAGTGAAAACTTAGTGTTAATGCTTGTACAGATATTATCAAAGAACAAATTTTGGTAACAATAGCCAATTGATCTGGAACCACAGAGATTGTCCAAAATGGTTCTTTGTACAGTAGACTTGGATTCCTTACTCAGTACAGAATGTCTCCTCTCAAGGCTTGTGTCTCCTTCCACCTTTCTTGCTCTAGATGATGCAAGTAAGTTCTCTGTAGATTGTACTTACTAGGCAGTGTTAATGTAGAAAATTGTTGAAGAAACAAATACCTGAGCTTTTCAGATCACTCAAAATTGAACATCCTGAAAGTTTCTTAGCATATCTCTGTTTTAACTTTCCAAGATTTTTAAAAATGTCTGGAGAGCTTAAAAACCTCTGGAGAGGCTACTTTTTCATTTTTATGGAAAAAAATATATGATAACATTCTTACTCCATTCTGCTTTAGTACTTAATTTGAGGTCAAAATGCTACATTCAGTCTCATCAAAACCTATTGTCTGGACTGGATTAGAAGCTCTCTTTGAGGAAGGCTGTGTACTAAAGACACAGCTTGGTGATAAACTTTTACTTTGTTCAAAATTTATAGATTTAAAAAATAATACACTCAATTTTGCTGAAAGAGTGAATGTTTAAGTCTGTCTTCCACAGCATAAAAAACCCCTAATTTTTCAGTGGTTCTGTACAGACACTGACTAGTTTATGACAGTTTGGTGGAGTTAAGCAAATAATCCTTTGTTTTACCAAAATCTGATACTGTGTCCTCAATATCTAAACCAAAGACTTAGGGAAGAATGCTATTTAGAGGCACATGTCTCACTTCATTCAAGAGCAGTGTTCCCCAAAAAACTTGAGAGTTTTCAAATCTCTAGAAAATTTCCTTAAAAATAACTGATTCATACATTCATACATTTTCATACATTCTGTAGAATGAACAACTATTTGTATTTCACCTCAATTTTAATTTTATATTATTTTTATCTTCTATGTTTCAGTAACACATCAAAAGCTGCAAAGTACTAAGGAAGTTGGTTTGAAATGCTTTTCATATTCTAAATGAGGGAAGACCATAAATATTTTAGTACTAGAGGTTTTGAAAATGCTTTTTTTAAACATGACTAGTCAGTTCCAGCTCCCACATATTGCAGTCTCAAGGGTGATATGCAATATGTTAAAAATATTTCTGCCAGATTTTACAGGTCTTAAAATATGAGATTCAAAATTATTGATTGACTGGAGATCTTAGCAAAGCTAAATAAAAGGGTAGTTAAAATGCATATTTTACTTCAGGCTCCATGCACAGATTTTCATCTTCCCAGTTACACTTTATCTACCATTTGCAAATAACCAGTCAATATTTTGATGTTGACCAAACAACCTGAGAAAGTGTAAGAACTCAAAAGAAGGTTAAACAGGCCCAAATCTACCTGAAAACTGAACTCTATTGAGAAATCTACCAATATTTTTGCAAACGGACCCACTTTATAAGGAAAAGCTGTTTAATTATTCACTAAAGTAATATGAAACTATATAAACTGTCTTGAAGGTGTTTTGTTGCAATTACACAGAGGTACAGCTCTGTATGGCCAAACTGCTCTTTATATTGCAATGTTAAAGGCCAGATGTGTTAGAGATGAGATTTATGCACATATGGACTCTGACTGAAACTTATAGCAACATCTGGATTGTTTAGTTATAGACAACCAGAAGTTTGCTTGAAAATTAAGAAGTAACTACACTACAAGGAAGGCGATGCTTGTAGGGGTGAAGCATTTGCCATTAAGTTGGATACTTGGAAAAAAATAGACAAGAAAGTCAAGAAAGAGATTTAAGGAAAAGTGGTCACATCAGAATATTTTTCCTTTCTTTTCCTAGCTATGGCAGTTTCATAAAGGTTACTACATCTTCTTACAATTTCTGCCATGCTGGTATGCTTAGGCCTTTGTGCTATAACAGCTCTGTTACTAAGAGGTCTAGAGGCTGTATAATTTGAGGGAATGAGGGACTTTCCAGCTTAAATCAAGAAGATCTGTAAATCCATTGTAGCTTTCTTTTCAGTCTAGTGGAGAGTAATTAAACTGGGCAGGTAGCAGAGAAAATGTCATAGTTTCTCAGCCTGTGTGTCCTGGAAAATAGTTTACTCAAAGAAAGACTTTTCTTACTTAAAAATATGTACAAATATTTTCTATTAATGATATCAATTCACATTAATCTATAAAAGACTGCACTGCTGTCACCCAATCATAAAATTCACCTATTAGGTCATGTATACTGTGTTCAGTGCACTATTGCCTCTAAAATGTGAGATATATTTTTTAACTCTGCATTTATGAATTTTATGATTATTCTGCCGTAAAGATCCCTGAAAAAAGTACCAGAAACATAATTTTGCATCTTAGCCCAGGCTTTAAACAGAAAATTTCACTTTATGACTTAAATCTTCTCCCATACAGGAAAAAAAAAAATCACATTTAAAAATCTAATAAAATCATCTTATTAAAAGGCAATAATGTAACACATTTCTTAGGAGACGGGGCAGAAACATTTTTCATGCTTCCTTTTTGACTGATCTTAGCATGTATTTGAAGTTCAGTAGTGGTTGTAGTATAAAAAAACTAGAATATATCAAACATTAGGTAAATAATTAAAGCATGGGTTTACAGTATAAATATCACAGTTTAGGAATCCAAAATACAATTTCTAAAGCATACTATATTTTTTTACAAGTTAATTTATGCTGTGAGCAAAACCCATTGTTGATAAAATCCTTCTTCGTAAATTTATATTTTTCTTTAATTCTTAAGAAATGCAAAACCGTAGCTAATCAATATTGGTTTGAGCCCTTCAGCTGATTTTTCTTGAGTTTTCTACTCAGGTCTTTCAATTAAGCTCCTGAGTAAATAGTATAGATAACTGACTTTTTTTGACTGCATGATGATCAAATGTCCTTCTGCAGTAATTCATATTAGCTTTCAGGTATGTATGCTTGAAAAAATAAAGTTTTTCTCCTTTTGATATGTAGAGTGGGAAAGAAATAAAAATTCACAAATCTAGCCCTAAAATAGTACCCTAATCATGTCATCCTCAATTAAGTTTATGCAGTAATAAGCCATGGTGTTATCATCTTGTCTAGTAAATCCCTGTGATGTCTCTGACGTGGGCTGCCCTCAGTTCTTTCATCTGTTTCTTACATAGGGTCTTTAACCTGAATTGGTACAGAAACCCACTTTGTATTATCATGATTTTCTTGGTTGGTCTACTATTATGCAAGAGTTAGGAATAGGCTGTATATTTTTGAGTGCTGCAAGTACACAATAGACATACATGATCAGAGACTGTCATGCAGGCTAGTTTTCAATTAATGGCTGCTGGAGTGTATATTTTACTGGGACATTTTTGATTTTTAACTTTGTTCCTTTATTCAAGGAAGCAGTCTTCTGTTCTTCTTCTTCTAGTGCTGGTTAACAGATGAAAGAATATTTTAAACATTTTAGTGAAACCATTTAGGGAAAGCCAGTGTCATGAAAACAGAAAATATGTCATAAGAATGTGTTCATTTAGACAATACTTTTTATAGGGGGAAAACATTAGCATATTTTTTTTTTCTTTTTTACCAAAGTAAAATTTTCTTTTTACAAATATTTAGTACTAACGTGTATAGTACATAACAAACCCAAATCAAATAAATTCTGATAATATAGTAATAATAACATACTTTATCTTATTAAAAATCACATTGAAAAAGCCTCAAGCTATTGAGGGTCAGGAATTAAAACTTTGGATGATTTTCATCAATCCTCACATTGATTTAAATCTCCCAAAGTTTTCATCTGTAGGAATTTTAGTTTAAATTTCAATGTTTCCATTTGGAAGGTGTGAGATGATGCTGAATTAACGCAGTTATGTGAATTTTTACAACTTCAGCAGCAAGCTGAAGCAGAGGCTAATTTCCACTTGTAACTGAAACAGGAGGTGCTTGGTAGAGTCTCATTGGATGTTGCCCTTGGTTACAGTGTGGTTTGGAAATGTTGGAATTGCTGGCTCTGACAAGTAAGGGGCTATCTACAGACCATTGTTCCTTCATTGTTGTGCTGTGTAGTGGGGTGTGTATAAGAAGTGGAGCAAAGCCTAGGCCCCAATAAACCTCTCAGTTGAGAAAGGCTGCTTGGAAGCTCAGGCGAGGCAGGGATCACACATCCACACACCCACGTGGGAGCTCAGCAAAGAGAGGAGGAAGGCTCCAGCAGCTCAGATCAGTTCCAGACAGGTTTATTTGCAGATGCTGAAGTCTCCAGCACCAAGATGGGGATGCCCCCTTGGTTTGGGGTTAAGTCCAGGTTTCAGCAGCCAGTGACCTTGGGGCACAGGGACAGGACAAGGGGCAGGTAAGGTCAGTGACCTATGGGGAAAACAGGGCTGGCCACCGGGGACTTGGGACACACATGAAAGAAGACACCACAGGGCCATGGCATTTAGGAGAGGGGAGATTTGGGGCAAACCATTGTGTACAGAGCACCACTGGGAGGAGGCTGGGCAGGTGACTAGAGTCTTTCCTGCCAAGGCTAAGATACAGATGTTATGTCAAGGGGTTGCAGTGATTCCACAATTGTGCAGACTGGTTTGGAGCACATTGTAAGATGCCTTCTTGCACAGAAAATAGTAGAAGCTCTGAATAGCACTGTTGCTCAATTTCTTTACACAATCCTTCCTTGCCAGTGAACTCGTAGACATTTTCACAAGCTTTTCCCTAGCTGCTGATGTCTCAATTAGCATCAATTACTGTTTGCAATAGCTAATGACCTGGGTTAGCACTGAGTGCACTTTTAAAACATTTCTAGATCAAAGAAAGACATTTTTGTGAATGGAATCCATGTTCATTGCACACAGATTGTAATAGTTCTCAGTCACATTTCAAGGAACCTGGATTTCACCCAGATGTGATAAAGTTTTCACTTTTCATTTCAAAACTTCTGAGTGTGTTTTTTAACAGCTTCTTAATATCTATCTTCATTACCACCTTCTTAATTTCATTTATTTCTGTTTGTTGAAACTTCTTACAACAGGAATATAGAAGACTGCATATTAAGAATCCTGGGATCTGCAAAAAAATCCACAAAAACATTCACAAAATGGGGTCTATTGAGGCAAGGAAACTGAGCTTTCTTTGGTTTCCCACTTTGACTGAAAGGACTTAATAATATGAGACAGAACAATTCTGTGGTACAATTAGTCCCAACACTATATATTATTTTGAATGGATACAGTCAAAGGTAGTTTAACAGAGAAAAACTGTTGAGGATCAGGTTCTAATTGTTGTGAATTAAGCAAAGCCAACAAGTGTCTTTGCTTAATACATAATGAATAATCCTTTGCTAACATAAGGACTACCATCTTTATCATCACACAGAAAGGAACCCATGACCTGCAGGGTTAGAACATCCTTTTTCAGGGTCAAGGTATTTCCCTGAATAAAATCTATATTCTTGTTTTTATTTTTCCCTCCACTGCTTCACTTCCTAAAAATAGAAGGTTTTATAAAGCAGAATTTTCTTATTTGCCTCAAGAACAAAGTAAAATTAAAGAAATATTTTTAAAGTATGCTTTATAAATGAAATAAACATTTTCTGTCAGGGATGGCTGATTTTGCCAAGTTCCCTTCTAGACTACTGTATTTATAAAGGGACCAACAGTCTGGTTTAGGGATTTTTATATTACCTAGGGAATAAAAAAGGTAAATAGTTCCCAGTGTCTTATTTTCCATCGTTTGGAATTTGATACAATATATGGTGCTTTAGACTGATTAAAAAAAATCCTGTCTCTGCAGTCAAAGCAGTGTGCACAGAACGCTGAACCTTTTGAAACCTGTTTGCTTGAAGCATCTGCTCTTGTATGGGATGATGATTTTCATATTTTTTATTGATTATTTCTGCACCTTTCTGTTTGAAAGGCTGCTTAAAGAAAACTTGTTTTGAAAATGCATAAAAGTAATTTTCTCCCAAAGAGTTCTGATAGAGAATTTTTTTTTGTGCTACAGTGAAAAGAATCAGGGGATGTATTTTAAAAATGTGTACATACCTTTGACATTTTTCATTAGTGCTGCAAAAATTCTGGTTGCGGTTTGTACTTCTTATGTTTTGGTGAAAGATGATTATATGTTTTAGATCAAAGCACTTTAAAAAGTCACAAAAGTCTGAGCAGACACCAGGACCCTGATCGGTTTAACCAAGAGTGAACTATATACAGCAAGGCATTTCCATTTCTCCAGCCATTGTAACACATGGATACCAAAAATTTTATAATAATCATATAATAATGCTCATATTTTATTAACTATTTGTACAATAGAGATTTTATATATGGTATATGAGGGAACCGGCACTATTATTACAGTAGTGGGCTTTTGCTGATGTTTCATGTAGGGCTGAAGGGCTGCAGTGTTGATAAACTTCCTGAATCTTCATCATTGTTCCTGCTCTCTGAATGATTGTTCTGGAACAGTTTTATATCAGATTATCATGTGAAATGCAGAAATTGTGCACAAAAGGGTTTATATTTAATCCTTTCTTTTTCCTCTGGACAAAAACTGCATAGATAAAGGATTGGCACACTACTATGTTAGCACCATTTTAATTTTTTTTTTCCTGGATACATATGATATTAAAATAATCTAATTTATTATGAACTCTTTTTCACCCATGGTAAGTTGTCTGTCCAAGAAATATTTTAATTTAAAAATGTGGAAGTAAGTATTCCTCTTTTCCAAAGAGAACTCTGCATGTATCCACTAGGGCTAAGGGCAAAGACAGGTCATGTGTGCTTCCTCACCTATTGCCTTCATCCTAATCTTCCTTTCCTGCAAGCATTTGGATGGTGAAAACTGCTTCTGCTTGAATTTATATGATGAATTTTTCATCACTGGGTTCTGTCCTTTGATCTTCATCATAACAGGATAGATATAAATACTAACCAGAGAGTTTCATATGAAAGAAAATATTAATTTTAATTTAATCAGTGTAATTTAAAGCTGTATTACAATTTTAGTATCTCTGATTAGCAAATCACTATACTAAGTAATATCTCTGATTACCAAACTGTCTGAATATATGTTTTTTCTCTTTGCTAAACCTAATATATACTATCAGTAAAGAATTTATCTGCTTTCTCTTTCAGAATTCTTTTCTTTTTCACCTGATACAGGATATTTATAGTAGGTGCCTGCAAACAGAGAAATGTTGTTTGACTTTTTGACTGCATGTTTAACTTGCTGGCCTTCCAATATGCACATTTTCTCTTAGGTCATACCATTCAGAAACATTTCTGTTTGTGATCTCCTATAGACAATCTGGAAGCCACAAAGTCACATCATCTGTCTTTGGAATGGTGATTCCAGGATTTGAGACTATATCTTGCATATATATACACAACAAGGCATTTATTTCCCTTACTTATTAAAGCCGGAATAATCAAATAAAGCCTTCTCTGATGTTGTTATTTTTCCTAAAACTTATTTTTTTTTCAATGAAGTGCAATTTTCAGAAAAACAAGTATTTTTTAAAAAGGGATGGAGAATATTATGTATGTGGTTTTATAGTAAAATCACCAGTCAGTGATCTGTACTATATCAGAGCTTTATACATGTGCTATAAAGTTAAATGCCTTACATGCAGGTTAGTGCTCTTTTTATGTTTTCAATATGTTCAGAGTAATCTTTCCCTTCCCTTATATCTTGAGAAATCAAAGCCAGCTGTCTCTTTGATTTGTTTCTGCTGCAGAATGCCATAAAAATACTTCTACATTCAGCCTGTCCTGTATCTGTCATTCCAGAACAGGTAGAGAGTGGTTTGCTCTTGGATAAATTCCAAGAGATTAGCTTGATTCATGCTGATAGATGCTTATTTTTCATAGTCTTCTCAATTCCACAGGGGAAATCTTAAAATTGTGGAAAAATCTAAACCCATGGACTTTTTGTTTAGTTTTGTTAGATCAAATCCTAGCCATTATCAAGCAGAGCATGTGTCTGAAACCCAATTTTGCTTTGATGATGTATCTCAGGTGCCCAGCATTGGCCACATCCCTATATAGGCTTAGGATTTCCATAGTTCCACCCTTCAGGAAGGGCTTGTAGAAGGGTTCTTTTGGACATCCTGCACCACTAAGGCTCATGACTTCCCCTTTGCCTTATCTCCAGGAGCACCCCTGGGAAGGATTTATAGACATCTCTCCCGTTGCTCCAGGACATTCCTCTTCAGTCATGGCTCGTGTGGTTTGCGTAATCAAGAGGTAGCTCTACTTGACTCTTGAATGATGTGGGCAATCAAGGCTTTATATTGTCCTTATGAATGCCTGCCACTGCAGATAGGCTGGAGATCAGTATGCAACAATTTTCAGTAAGAGGTATCAGCCTTTTCTCTAAGCCCTTTTCTTTGTACGTTGTAATTAAGTTATGCACATTTTTCTTGGTGTAGATGAAGAATAAGAATATATCTCTCTGCAGATAAGAAGAGGGTGTCAAAATAAAAATCTCAGTTTGTCTGAAAATAGTACAGCCAAACATATTTTATACTCTCATTTGATAGTCAAGTCTAGCTTCATAATTAAGCTGAATATCCTGCTATCCTGATGAGTGTATTTTTATAAAAAGAAACCATATATTTTTACTTTTTTTTTTCTTGGATTTGCTTGACTTATTTCATAGAAGATAGCTGCAAAACTTATGGAAAGGAGAACAGAATATTTTTTATCTACATATTCTTTTTCTAAATTTTTCTATCAGGTTCTTAATATTACTGGACTATGTTAAATGATTGGGATGTCTGTGTCCATTTTTCATCTCTGTTGAATAATGTGTCATTAAATCAAATATTAGCTAATTCTTATGAGGTAGCAAAGATTCCACTTATCTGACTTGTTTGTGGGCTCCTTTTCAACATTTACAATGGTTTATTAATATTGCCTCCAGAGATTTCTGATTTGTTTTGCCAAAATTTGAACTTTTTTCTGTGTATAATGCAATCAATACCATCAAATATCTGTCTTTAGAATAATTATGACTCCATCATTCATTTTGTGCAAAGTCAGCATGCATTGGAATTAAATTCTCAAAAAGATATTTATCTCTAAAAAGTATAATTCTTCTACATCATGAAAAAGTGCTGCAGTTTCCTTGTACATATATAAAAAGTTATTATTGGTTCTTAAAGGTTATCAAAGGTTATTATTGGTTCTTAAAAGACCAGTGCAAATGTTTGGACATATGGGAGAAAAACTCCAGCCTCCTGTTGCCCATCACGTTCTTGTAGTTTTTCTCATTCAAAAAACATCTGTGAAAATAATGTCAGTTAAAAACTTCTGTTGTGGTGTGGGAGAGATCTTTACTTCCAAACAATAAAGGTGAATGTCTTAACATGGCACTGAGTGTTTCTTTTCAATTATGTTTCTATCACTGTTTTCCATTTGCTAGAGCTTGTTGCTAGGGAGTGTTGCTGCCATATTTTCTTCTTATTTCCAAAATCTTTCCTTTAGCCACATACACCATAGTTATTCTTCTCTATGGACTGAAGCCTTTCTTAATTTTTCAAAAGCAGCAGTACTAGGCCAAAAGAGTAACATTGCATTTTATTACATAATTCAGTTTGCAGAAGCTGCTATTTGTCCAAAGTCTTTATTTCAGTAAAGTACTGAATCAACAGTTTGCCTGTTCCTTTATTTGCAGTCTCTTTTGAAGTGCTTGAATAAGCATAGTCTGATGCCTCTTTGCATGTTCAGTTGTCTGCTGTCAGGAGCAGTTAATTTAGACTTACAATTTGGCATAAATTGGTAATCTGCTTTTCAAAATTCTGTTTCCTTTAAAAACAGCATTATTAAATCTTCCTTGACATATAAAATGAAATTGAAGAGAAAACAGTGGTCTTAAATAGTCCCATTCCAGAGACTATCTCAGTGTGCAGTCAACATAGATAGTGAGCCATGTCTAGTTTTTCCAGAGATTCTTTTAATTTTAGCACTGCAAAGATATAGAAGATCTAGAGATGCAGATGATGTAGAAATCTTGCACAGTGCGCTTGTGCTGCCTAGCACCAGAATAGCATGCTTTATTGTTACCCAGGATTGTCCCCCAAAGCCTGAGTAACCACTTTGTGTCAAACCTTGCTAGTATTTCCCTTGAACCCCATCACGGTCACTGTTATGCCTGACTGTGGAGCTTTCTTTGCTCTCTTGTTTTGGCACCCCAAAACTGTTTCAGGAATTTGTTTTAATGTTATTATTGGTCCCAATGAAAATAGGCTACCTTACTTCCAGGAACTTTTCTTCCAGTCGTACGAGAGATTTGTTTCTCCAAATACCTAGGTCAGTTGCCTCGAAGTCAGGACAATATTCTTGGAAGATTTCACTTGGAGCTTATGACAAAAGAGTTGTCACCATGAACAAGACCAGAAGGATATACTGATCTTTGTAATGCTGAAACCACATAGTGGTATTTTGGGACATGGTTTAGTGGTCAATATTGTAGTGTTGGGTTAACCAAATATTAGTTGGACTCAATGACCTTAGAAGTTTTCTCTAGCTTAACGATTTAATGATCCTGGATTGAAGACTCAACACCCCTTTTCTAGCTTCCAAATCATTCAACATATGCTTATGTAGTCTTAAACTGGAATCTGGAGGCACCAAAACTTTCCATGTGTGTTTTGATTTATGATCTGTATAGATCTCAGAACTCTGAGGGAAGCAGGCTGGCACCCTCTGTATTTTCTACAGAAAGCCAAACCATTTTCACTTGCAATTGCAGTGTGTCCTTTCCACCCTGCCACTTTTCACCAGTGTCAGCCAAGTCTGTGCCTGGCTTTGCTGACATAACAACAAACTGGCTCTGCCTATGAATGAAGAGAATCTTCCTGCCTGTGTGGTCTGACAGACATCACTTTCATATTCAACCACATCCCAGTGCTTATGTAGCACAGAGATTTCCCATGAAAATGGGGATTTTAAAATAAACTGCAACATCTTAACACATTCCTACCCTGTATTTTTGATGGCTCCTGAGGCCTCAAAAGGAAATAGAGGGTCAGGAGAGATGACTGTAGGAGAGATCCCAAGGGGCCCTTCTGAACACACCATATGAAACTTCCATGTAAATATCTTTATACCAGATCAAGACCCTGAAATCCATTTATAGATGATACAGTACAGTTTGTACACCTAAGATGTGACTTATTAAATCCCACAGTTGGTCAGATGACTCACATAAGTGACCATATCTATTGCCTAAAAAGGAATTCAAAGGAGACACGGTTGAATGCAGACATTTACACTATAGACATCAATAGACTGCTAAATTCACTCCAAATATCTTGATTCCACCACAAATATTCCAATGAAGTGGCTGCTTGTATATAGAAATACCAGTGAACATTTTGTAAGGTTCACAGTTACAGGGAACATTATATCAATGAAGAAAATTCCACCACTAACCCCTTTGAAGAAAAAAAATTTAAAAGCATTTCACTAATATTTTGCAGTTTATTTCAGACCTCATGTTTTAAATGAGAGTGGTTTGAGATGTTAAACACTTTTTAGTTGTAATAAGTGAGGATGCCTCCAGCTGTTCTCTAAATAACCAGGAAAAGAAGGCCAATTGGTTCCCATTTGCTGTCTGAAGCTGGATGAGATCTGCTTGCATGCTTTGCAGTTTGCAAGATCTTTAACACACTTCCCTCTTATTTCTGAATAAATACACATATTAGCTTTTACAGTGGTCTTATGCTTTATAGAGTAGAATATAATTTCTTTTAAGGTGCACCACATCCTTTAGTCTTATTGTCACATTGAAATACTTTTGATGTTTGGTAATTAAATTTTCTTCTTTTTTTCCCCCTTCATTTTCTGCGATATCTCATTTTTCTCTGGCAGATACATTTCTTTTCATTCCATAGATATGAAGAATTCTGATGCTACATTTCTTATGTACCAGAACCTGTCTTTAATTAATTAATAATCTTCACAGAAAAGACCAGAGTCTTTTGTCATAGTACAAAAAAGTCTTCTACATTGTTTTCTGTGAGTTATTAAATTAACTAAAAAATTCACCTTATCTTTTTTTTTCTGTTTTGAAATATCTGGGAGGACATAGATTTGTATGATCTTCCTTTCCCTTGAATCACAATTATCTGCTAAAATGTGATTAGGTGGGACAAAAAGCACAGTCTATCTGCATGTGAAATTGCTTTTGGTAATCCTCTTCTCCTTCTGAGAGAGCAATAACGTTGTCGGTATCTTTCTTGGCACTTGTGGCATTACTGAAGAAAAAGCATAAGCATTAGAAGACAAATCTGTCACCAACAATGTGTGCTCACAGCCCAGTAAGCCAAGCATGTACTGGGCTGCATCAGTGTGGCCACCAGAGAGGGGTCTCTGCTCTCATGAGACCCCACCTGGAATACTGCATCCAGCTCTGGAGTCCTCTGCACAGGAAAGCCAGCTCTTGGAGTAGGTCCAGAGGAGGCCACAAAGGTCAGAGGGTTGGAACACCTCTCCTATGAAGTCAGGCAGAGGTAGCTGGGATTGTTCTGCACGGAGAAGGAAAGGTTCCAGGAAGACCTCACTGTGACCTTCCAGTACCTAAAGGGAGTTGTAAAAAGTGGGGAGCATGCAGTACAAGGGACAGCAGTTTTAAACTGAAAGACTGCAGGTTTACATTAGAGATTAGGAAGAAATTCTTCACCCACAGGGTAGTGAAACACTGGAATAAATTACCCAGAGGTGCTGTGGATGCTCCATAGCTGGAAGTGCTCAAGGTTGGATGGGATTTTAAGGGTTGCCCTGAGCAACCCAATCGAAAGAATGGCATCCCTGACAGTGGTAGGAAGGTTGGTACCGAATGATCTTTAACATCCTTTCCAACCCTAAATTCTTTATGATTCTTTTTCATTTTGAAAAGCAGAATTTCATTCTACTATATTTGTAGAAGTAGCAGCCATGAAGAATGAATTCCTAATCACCGGATAGATGACTAAAAACATATGGTTTTGGAAGAAAAAATTCCTCTGGTACTGTCGTGATATTTCCAAAGAGTATTTATGACCTTATGACAGTGTCTCTGCAATAAAACTTTTAGCAGAATAAAACGTTCTTTAGAAAGGTTAGTGCTTCACTTAGTACTTCATCCCTCATTTCTCTCTGGAGTAGAAAGAAGCTATAGTTTTATTATGATATTTAACTTGCAGGAATTTTTAAAGGGTTTTTTCAGGTATATGAATATCTACTGTAGACTGCTTATTAATCTTGACACTAGTGAGTCAGAGGGGCTTGTTAGAATCCAGAGGTTTGGTATGATCTCTATTTTGTCTTAGTATTTGATATAATGGGGGTGACTCAGTGTAGGCTGAAAGAACTTTTCCACCATAATACTTTAATAGTTCAGACTCCTGCCCATTAGTGAACAGAATCATCTGCCCTGGACATCAGGTTTTTCACTGCTAAAATGATCTCTCTACTCTTTCCATGCACCACTTGGAAGAAAACTATGTACTGGATTTTCTTCCTCATTTTCAATGGCTACTTACCAAGAAAGGTTGTGATGCTGTCTAATCCATAAACAATGTATCATGTTTTGCATTATTTGAACAAGCATGATATAAATAATGAAACATTTCTGGTGCAAATATTCAAAAGTTCTTGTATAATGATGTGTGAAGTCACAATTTGGCAATGTCTGTGTTTACAATAACTGACTGTAAGGGCTGACTGTAGATTTGAAGATATTTTGTCACAGATTCAACACCAGTTGGACTCATTTCACAAAACCTCTTTATTCTCTAGAAAGGAAAATTAGAGTTGTCAAAATCTTTACTGCAATTTAAACTATCATTGTAAGTGAAATACAGGTGTCAAAAATGTCTTTTTCAGACAGCAAGTTCAGCCAAGAATTTCTGTGGAAAAAGAAACAATCAATTGGTATTGCCAAATTCCCTGACATGTTTGGTACAGTTGGTATTGTGTGTGTTTACTTCTTTACCCTGTATGTTCACATCTCTTCCTTCTCTGGGAGGCTATTGTGACTAAACTCTCTTTTTTGTCTCCAGGCTACTTTAGAAAAACCTCCAGGCTGTATGATGAGTCATTCAGCTTTTCTTTAGGTATTTTATTTGTCTTCTGTAGAAATCAGACAGCACCATTATCCATTTCATACTGCTTTCCTAAGATTGCCTATTCACAGGGACAAAAACTTCAGCCCTTGAAATCATTATTTTACTCATACGATGTCTTTAATTCACATTGAAAAATGGTAATACGGTTTGTTTTGGGAAGACGCCAGTCCTTATTAATTCTCCTTTGTACCTTGCAATGAGAAAAACCTGTGTACCAAGTAATGGTGCACCAGTTTTGCAAATAAACTTTACTAAGAAAAGAGCGCAATTCTCATTTAAGCCATCAAAAAGGATATAGCATAAAAAATGTCCCTCCTCCCCTCTTATCAACCAAGATAGTCACCTCATCATAGCACGTACCCTGCTTAATGCAAAAAGCATGCATTATATTCTGCTTTCCTTACTACAGTTCCCTTTCATCCTGAACACTGCTGATATCTGTTGTGATTGGAAATCATTGTAGTCCTGGGCAGAGCTTCAGGTGGCCCTGCCAGAGCAGTGAGATTTGAGTTGAAGACCTACAGAAGCCCCTTCCAGCCTCAGCTATTTTGTGAATTCTGTGATTCTGTGAATGTCAGAGTATTTTAGATCTTTCACAGTCCTGCATGCACTTCTCATTTCTCAATATTTTTCCCCCTGGATTGATTATTATTGTCAGATATGTTTAAGTTATGTTTTGTTACTTTTTTTTTGCCTCTGTGGAAGGGGGGAGATAACAACTATTTTCCTGCAGCTTGCCCCGTTTTGACTAGTGGACCTTCCTTTTTAACTATTTGTCTTCAACTAAGGAAAAAAACTTTTCTCAACACTGGTATTCTGGAGAAACCAGATTGCACAAAGTAAAAGATGACTCTAGTTTTCATAGATAGAGCTGCTTTTCTCTTAGTGGTGGCTGCAGGATGGTACTAACCTGCTCATGGATCTTTTGGCTTCTTTTCTATTTCACAGAGAGGAAGATTTGACATTGCAACAAAACCTGTAAGTAAGCATCATATCTTCCTGCATATACTCTTCTCCCTCATGTTGTGACTTACACTTTTCAACATCCTGAATAGGAAAAAGCATTTTTCTACTGTCTCAGGAAGGCAGGAAAAAAGCAAAAACCCTGTGGTGGTCACAATTTTATTTCTTCTGTTTGCAGGGAGAAAATAATGATTTTTCTCTCCTCCTTTAGGTCATGTCCTTCCCTCCATAATGAGATTTCTCTTAGTCCTATGCCTACGCCTAGAATTTTCTGCTGTGATCCTACTAGTGCTTGCCCTTCTTCTCTTCTGCTTAACAATGATTTCTGCTCCCACCCTTTGTCACATTCAAATTTGTTATAGCTAATTTCCACCTAATTCCCAGTTTCTGTATCATGGTAGCAAAGTGCTACATCTCTGCCTCTCCACACTATACCCACTTGCCCTTCCTTCCAACATTCATCCTTCCTTCCATGTTTCCCTTACCAAATCCTTCCCATGACTCATGCAGACGGACCATGCATTCTCATTCAGGATTGGAGTGGGAAGCTGACTCTTTGCCCCTTAAGTTATGGATAGAAGTCTTTTCCAGTGTAATTTGTCTAGGAAAGCACAATGGTAAACAGATGGTGATGAGGCAGGTGTCAGCTTTATCTTCTTATGACTATGAGGGTGAACTTTCTCTCTCCTGATCCAAATCATCTCGGCATGTTGCTGTGATTGGAAGAATTCTCAGGCACAAAGTCTTTTCATAAGATATTATTAGACTATAAGACTACAGAATGAGAAAAATTACACATTGTAAAATATTCCCTTTCTCATTTATTTCAATTTCCCCAAATACCTGTTTAGGTTCTGTTCTTAGGTATTTTGCTTTTTGTGTTTGTACATTCACAAAGAGTTTTTTTGCAATTAGTGAACTACAGGCCAGACCCATACTATCTCTTGTCTAACCTCAATATAATCACTGTAACTTAATAAATGAACTTGGTTCCTGAAGTCTGCAATTTTAATGTAGGTGCATTAAGTGCTGCTTTAGACACAGTCTCTGACTGTCATTCCATTACTTTTTTTTTTTTCTTTTATCTTATTGTGGTACAACTACAACTTTATATTGATAACAGTAGCAAACAATTGTTCTAGGTAGAATGAGATATTTATGACTTTAACACAATAATCAGTATAGAGACATTCTGGCTGAGCAGTGCAGGCAGGAAATGGGGCAAAAACTGGCACTGTAGACTTCACACTCTAAATTGCTATGTAATAATCACTTATAAAATTTGTATCTGCAGTTGGACAAAACTGGATTTAGGGCTAATGAAGAGAACAAAGAAATAACATAGGTGAAATGCATTATATATAGTGCATTTGGGTGCAACGTGGTTATACAGACCAATGAAGAGAGAAAAGTGTAAATCAAGATATATAGGAAAAACATTTTCTTTTAGACTGGTATAGTCAGTTTCTGAATATCTTCATGCTAATACGATATAAGGATCTGTTACAATTTCAAGTGGGATTCTGATTCATGTTGCAATGAGTTAAAGATGTAGTAGGAGGCTTAGAATGGAAGAAAAGTGTATTATTTCAATAAGAATGGCATAACAGGTTCCAGCAGCCTCAATTTTGTCTGTTGCTCACTTCCTAACACAATTTAATGCAGATTGTTTTTGTATCAATTCTCACTATGAAATACCTCCCAGTTAGTATGAATTCCTATGAACATTTTAGCCTGATACACTGTATTGCTCTCTGTGTTTATACCAAATCATTCATTTCCTTATGTGAGTACAGGAAAGATACATTATTATCGTGAACTAATTTGAAAATGGAATGTTTATTGCTTACATTTATTTCGGAACATCAAGACAGAAGCATTGCTGATTGATTCTCTCAATTTTCTACACATCCAAGTTGGGTTGCATTTTGCAGCAATTTCTTCACATTATTTGTATATATGAAATGTTGTATTTTATTGTGATGACAAGATTGAAAGGAGTTTCCTATCATTTTTTCTTCCCAAGGGAAACTGCAACCCGTAGAAATTTTCCATTGCTCAATTTTCATAAACGCACTTGTCAAAGAAGTTTTTATATAATGGTCTATTATAGTAGATCATTTTATTGCCAGAGTAACAGAAGCAGCAAAGTTATTCAAAGCTCACAACTGCACACTTGTTCCATCTTCCTTCAAATGAGCTGAGTAGAAAGTATTATTTATTCCCTTTTAAAAAAGTGATTCTCAGAAGATATATCAGTCATGTGTAATTATTTTATTTCTTGTGATACCTGCACGATGGGAGTGCTCCATTAAAGTGCCTGAGTTGGGATGTTTTTACTGCTGTACAATATGCAATAATGAACTGAG
>WEIU01021460.1:636-13153 GCA_013389925.1 Aegithalos caudatus
AATTGGTTGTTCACATTGTTCACAGAGGAGCAGTCTAGCACAAATCACTCTCTTTACAACCCTCATAGGAAAACTGGACCAAGAATTCTACTAATCTAATGTCTTACAATAGGGAAAGTACATAATGTTCTCCCAATATCTTGCCCCTTCAGCTCAGAAAACAAACACACACAAAAAAATACAGATAGAAAAATCCTTTTTTATTGTAATGAAAAGCTTTGTAGTCACACCTCTTGGAACACTACTGCAGACTGCATTCCTCCATTTCACACCAAATGGTAGGTGGTCAGACACGCCTGAGTCTCCACTGACACGTTTCCAAGAAAAAAACTAATGCAGCTGCACTGCAGACAAAAGGAGTCTGCAATACTAAACACAGTTGGGAAGAAGTTCACAGTCCATTTCAGGAGCCCTTTTCCACAGAGAAAATCCACAAAGGAAAAACAGATATCAGGAATATCTTATTTTGCTGTGATAAATTATTTTCCATTTGTATAAATTGGTGTTGCCAGTTTAGACAGCCTGATGGTGTGTTTATGTATCCTCTGCCTAGAAGTAACAATATGGCCTGTTGTGCAGTATAGGACATCTGCTGTTCTTTTAAATTTGCTTTTTCACTGTCATCCTATAATAATAGACTCTATCCCTTCTGTTCACCTCCCATCAGGTTTTGTTAGTATCTCCCCTCAGAGTAATCAGTTCTGTGATTTTTGCCCCCACATGTATTATATATGCAGGGCAACGAGTAGTTCTCAATGATCCTACGGATCCCTGCCAACTCAGTATATTCTGTGATCATATGATATGTGATTATGCTTGATTGCTTCTCCCTAAGTGGACACTACAGTTTATTTCAGCTATCCAGCCTGGTTCGTTTTTCTGGGTTAAGTTAAAACAACTTCCAATCATGTCAGTTGCTCAATAAATAATGAGAATCTTACTCAGGTCTTCCTGAAAAATATATAGACATCTCTGCCTTGTTGTGGAGTTTAGTGGAGTGAATTCCAGGGTTACTCAATTCTATCACCAACTGACAATTAAGACATTTTCCCTAGTGTCTATATACTCACACCATTAACTTAAAGAAAACCTAACCTTTAACAATATAATCTATACAAATTGCATTTTTTGAATGTGATTCACAAAAAGAATCACAGGAATGTCATTTGCAGTTTCAAGTCTATTACAATAAGAATACTCTGAATGCCAGTTCTCTTCTCATCCCTCCAAAACATTTAAAACCCTCAGTATTCCAGCAATATCTGCAGGCTTTCCCAATATATTCTGTTTTCCACCATCCAGGCCATTAACTAAAATCTTGAACAGAAGCATGCTATAGACAGGCTTGTGTAATACTGGAATGATTTCCTAGAGAGAGAGCTACAGTTGGAAGGGGTGCAGTGTTTCCCCACTGGAGGACCATTTCACCTGGACCATCCTTCCTTAGTTTGCAAATAAGAATGCCAAGCAGGATGACAGCATACCAAAGCCAGTATCTCATACAACCTGTCTGTCCCTTGTTTACTAGTCTTTTCTACCAAAAGAGGAATTACATTGGGTTCCACTATTTGATATTGAGAAATTGACTTTGGAGAGTTAATTGGTGATTGGTCCCACAGACACTCACAAAAGTGGTTGTTCTAGAACTTTAACCCATACTAACATTAGGCTGAAAAACTTAAAATCCTTCAAGTACTTTCTCACTGCTTTTCAAGTTATGTTCCATATGTGCCTTATCTTTCCCACACTTGAAGCAGTTATGTGCATCTGGCATAGCCATTTCAAGATGGCTCAGGATTTTTTCAACAAACAAAACTGATCTTCACCAGCCCTTGCAACCCGTAGTCATACAGCATATCCACATGCTTTATTTTTCTTTATGTTATGGTCTGGTTATCATTGTAAAGAAAATTCATTAACCAAGTGGTAATAAACAGCTCTTTGACAGCTCTTTTGTCCTCTCCTGCCCTATGATTATTTAACCATTGCTCCCCTTTACAGAATAAGTCTCTATTTCGTTCTCTTACAAAATAATGCCTGATTCTCAATGGGGGGTTTTGTTTCATTTATTCTTGCTGAGCCTATTTTATTTTTACCTTGTATATCTATCTGGTTTTTCTTATTCATTGAATAATAGTACAAGCAGGCATATTTCTCCCTTTTTGTTATTATTTTTTTCCTCCACAGCAGGTCAGTTTGTCACTCTGATTTCAATGAAGTTTTTTTATACTTAATTTCTCTTATTTATTCCTTTAAATGATCATGCTGAGAGCCCACTGACTAGTACTTTGCATAAGTACTAGTAAGGAACATAAGGAACGTAAGAACAACTGAATTTTGTCTTATATGAAAGTACTCCCAATTGCTAGTGTAACTGTATCCTTACTTCTGCATTCATGGTTATGACTACTAAATAAGTGAATCTAAACAGTTTCTACTTGCTATATGGTAGTTCCTCTTCCCTAAGGAATCTTCTTTTTCTTCAATAATATTGTTATTCCAATTGGTTCTCCAATATAACACATTAACAAACACCTCCTGCTAGCAAACACCTGTTTCCCAACTGGTTGTTTCCTAATTATTTGTTGCTTCTAGAAAAGGCTCCAGCCACAAATTCAGAACAATACCAGATTTGTTCAGGATTGTGTGTTGCAATAAAAAACTTAGAAATTACATTATTCCCTATCTCAAGAAAACACAGGTGATTCAAGCCAAAAGGAAATAGTTCTGCAGCTTGTGGGTTACTTATGTATTATGCTATATATTGGGGGAACACTCACATGATTGCTAGGTAAGAGGCTCTGGTGTGGTGTGTTACAGAGGCAGCATTCTCACTAATTTGGTAGGCTAAATAAAAACCCAGCTGATCTATGAGTGGTCGGGTGGATTTTCTTTAGAGCCAGCAGTGCTGTCCAGGAGCTAGGCAGGGAAGTTAGGGCAGGAAGGTGTTTTGGTTTTGTGACATCATCTCACAACTGCTGAAGGGATGCAGCTGTGGTGAGCTCCTTGGGACTGCTACACATTGCAGCTGTATGGAGCCACTAGATTAGGACTTTGCTCAGCAGCAGCTTTGTTCAAAAATCCATATATACATGTCTTCTGCAAGACTAATTTAAGCCTTAGAAGCACCCAAGTTTTACCACACCTCCAGGGTAGGCCAGTTGGTGAAAACTTAAAATATTACTTATCTGTTGTTAAGTACTTCTGGGTTCTCATAGTGCTAAAAGGACAAGTTTTTATTACTTAGTGTTTTATCTTTATGCTGTGTAAGTTATACATGCCAAGTAGCAGGCCAGAACATACAGACTTGTGTTCAAATATTACAAAGGTATATAATGTTAAATAACTCATACACATAAGTCTGTACTACACAGAACTTATTTTTCTTCTTGTGGATTTTATCCTTTATTACCTATAAAATTCTCCACTTTACAATAATACATAGCAAATGCTAAAACGCTGCAAATATCAGATGAAGTATTTTATGTTCTTTCTGCTTTGATGCATACTATATTATGCTGGATAATAGTGACTTCCTCTTTTAAGGACCTAACCTTCATATAAAATGTAGCAATAAAGAAGTTTCTATTTCACGTTTCTTAAATGAGAAAAGAAAAATCACACTCAGAGTTAGTAATTTCTGTCTGCCTAAGGGTGGTGAATCACTCTTCCTATGGAACACTTAAAAGCTGTCAGCAATACCTTTCAAAGGCATCTAATCTTTTAGAAATCTCCCTGCAGTATTTACTGATTATAGAAATAATATACAGCTGCATGCCATGTATCACATGGGGGGGAAGGGTCTATTCTTTAACATAGATTTATTCAGCCATTGTATAATAGTCTCTGCAGTGGAACTCATGTTTAATGATGAATCAGTTTCTACTGCATCTGCATGAAATCACTAAAATAGTTTGTCAAGATTTAAATGTAAGTGAAATAAGCCTACTAGATACAACACCAAAGATGTGTTAGTCTCATTGTTTCTCAATATTTTTCTGCCTGAACAGGATGCCAGAAAGAATAAGGCAGCTACAGCTCTCAGAGCTGTACAGACTTTATACAACCAGAGACATGTTAACTACACAGCCAGACACAACATTAACCTAAAACTCTCTTTCCATTAGCAATCCTCATGCTTGTTATGAACCAATCTCATTAACAGGGAAGAAGAAACCCCTTAAGTTGCTCCTCTTTCCTTCTGAGCATGTAGATCTGTAACATATTGTGACATTCCTTGTGAAACAGGGCAACCACTGTGTTTCTGTAAGCAGGATCCCAAAGGCCAGGCTGATGCCACAGGTGGATTGTCATTAGTTCCATCATGGGTGTTGTGCCCAGATGTCTGGCAGGACTCATTCATTCACAGGCCTCCCCTCATGTTACTAGAATTTTCCCTATTCTCATGTGCCCCAGGTAATCCAAATGGCAATACAATGGCATGAGGGGAGAATCCTTCCCTTGTTATTAAGGTTTCCCAGCTGTAAATTCAGAAGGAATCTGAGAATTCTGGCTTATCTTTATGAGAAAACATTAAGTATGAATTTTGCATGTCATACACACTCCTGTTGAACAGATATGCTTCCCTTCCAGTACCCAAGAGCATGTTTGGGGATTTTTGGTGGGTTGAGTAATTCCTGGAGATGCCAAGATGTGTGTCATCACCTTAACAGCTGTTCTGATCTTTTCAGAAAAAAATAATCTGTTATCACAGGTGTTAATTCCATGGTTAATCATACCAGTTAGAGCTAAATAATTTAATCAGTGGGAAGATGCTCGCCCCTTCTTCCCTGGGGTGTTCTGTTCTCTCATTTTTTCGCCTGTGTCTTTGATTCTGACATTTACCACACTCGTATGGTAAATTTTATACCATTGTAGAACCAATTAGGAATTATAGAATCAAGAAACATAACTGACACTGAAATCCCAAACATATTTGCCAGTTTTCTCTTCCTCAGTGACCTATATATTTGTGGCATAATCTTCTAGGAATAAAACTTTCAGTATTATCTGTGAGAAGCAAGTAAATGTCTGCATGCTAATATTTTTCATGTGCTCTTCTGATGAGAAATTCAGGGGAACGGTTTTCCCTTTAGTCAAGATACTTCCTTCTCAATGTTTGCCACTGGGGCAGGTGGATTCTGTACCATCAGCAAATGTTAGCAAGTATATTTTTATTCCACCAGCCCATAACAGTGCAAGGTTTTACATGAAGATGGACAGAGATCAAACTGAAATATTTACAGGAAATATTTTCCCAAAGCCTGAAAAATCAAAAAACAGAGCAAAGTTAGACAGTTAAAAAATAGAAAACAAAATATTAAAATGGCATTATTATAATGAGAAGTTGCATTTTTTTGTACACAGCTCACAGCAGTGAAAATAATTGCTTTCTTCTCAAAATAATACTTAGTTATAGCCCTAGGAATAAAAATATTGTATATTTTTACACTTTTATCTGTATCCACACTATACAATTTTATTCTCTTTAGATCACAGATGACTAGACTTTTGCATTAATACAGAATTCTCATATGCATTAACAGAAACGTGATTCTGCACATTTGTCCTTTGTTTGATTAAAATTCATGGCTGATACACATTGATGTTTTCTTCACCTCTATTTTATCCAGAGTGATTTCTCCTATGCGGTTCACTGGCATAGAGTCATAAAATTAGAGAGAATTATTAGGTTGTCCTTTAAAAACAGGTCTTTTGACTTCCCTCCAAGTGTAGGAACTTTACCCTGACGATTCTGTGGTAAAGCATTTACCACAGTTTTGCTGCCTTCAAAGTCTAGCCACCTTTAGATAACCATCTTTTGGATTTATTGGTTTATTTTCTTGGTCCTAAAGACCCTTAACAAATATAATGCAGCACAGATCTCTATGATGTGAGGGGGTTTTTTGTATCTTAAACTTGACACCAGTTAGAAAATGAAGAGTCCACAATGGTTCAAACAAAGTAAGTTTTCTGTTTTGGCTTAAGGAAAAAAGAAACAAAAATATGACCTTGGTATTAAGCTTGGGTAAAGTTGTACAGTCTTCTAGACCCAATAGATTCTTATCTCATCATAAAAAAACAGTTTTTCAATATTCAGACATTTGTTGTGATTCAGGATGCCAGGAGTTTAGAGTAACAGCAGCTCCCTGGGAAAGTTCTGTGGAATGTAAAAGTGAAGAAAACAAGGAAGAAATTAGGAAATTAGATTGTAGAAATTGCTCAAACAAGGTATGACTTGTACTCTAGGAACACATCCCTCTGAAATGATTTTATTCAAATAATGGTACATTTTTAGACGACTATTAAAAACTCAATCATTTTTCCACTAAGTTCAGTTGATATGTCCCCTTATAAATGTTACTTCAGAAAAAGTGAACAGATTCTGATATTAGGACAAGTTAACTTGATACAAAAATGTTAAAAACATAAATTAGTCCTCGACAGATGAATACTTACAAATCCTTGCAGAAAGGTCACTGTCTTCCAGAACATGGGAATAAAAGAACTCTATTATTGTAATATTTCATTATTTTGTTATACTTCAATTTTCACATGTACTAGAAAACAGGTTCTCAGTTTTATACTTGTGAACAGACAGTGGGGTATTAAGAGCACCTTTGTCTTAATAGCTGAATAATGATCATGAAACTCAGGGGCCAAGAATTCCAGAGAAATAAGCCCATGGTAGGCTGATGACAGCAGCAGTAACACACCTTCCTTGGCCAAAGTTTCAGAGATTTCATGTCTCCATTTTATTCTACTTAAATATTTCCTTTTTGGTTTTTTGTTTGTTTGTTTGTTTGTTTGTTTGTTTGTTTGTTTTTAAATCTTGCAAAGTCCCATTCACAATTTATCAGTTAAGATACTTAACTGGTAAAAAGCATATCAAAAGTGGTATCTTCCAAGGGCAAATCTATCTTACAGAAAAATTAATATGATAATGACCAAGGTAGTGCTTCTGGGATAATGTATTTTAGAAAGGAGGAAAAAAACTTTGTGCATTTGCAGCCAGAAGAAAGGTATGAGAGTATGTGAGAGCAACAGTCCTGTAGACACCAAGGCTGGAAAGACAGGTGTCTTCCAGAGAAAGCTGGAGGAATGGAAAATGTAACCCCCCCTCCCTCCAAATTATTATCATTTTGCTATTAAGGGCTTTCAGGCAAACATATGGGAATAGCAATAACAGTTCTTTACTAGGAATATTAAAAATATAAATGTGGTAGTACAAAAAAAATCAAGCAAGCAAACAAAAATCCTAGAAACCCTAACAGAGTCAGGAATACCACCTGACACCCTGTTGGTCAGGCTGTTGGAAGCAGTCCAAATAAATCCTCCTGGAGTGACAGATGTAGTTCTGTTGGAGTTGAGATGATCTTATAGAAAGAGTCCAGTGGTGGCAAGAAAGGTCCAATCTTCCTCTGGAATCCAGTGGAAAAACAGGCTGTCTTGCATTCCTGAATTTCAGCTTTTATCTAGGTAGGAATGCTTGGCTCCTCCCAGTGGGTGGAGCATCTCACAATGGGATGATGTAATGTTTTCAGTCATTGGTGAGCGTTAATGGCCTGTTAACAGAAGATATCCCCTGGAGGGAAGATGGGCCATGGAAGAGATAAGGAACATTTCTCCATCTGGTCTTAACAACTGGTCCATTATCAGAAGGCACCCATCCCCACCCCCTCAGAGTTAAAAGAAAAAACAACTCTTCAGCTGGTTTCAACAGATTGGGAATAGAATATATGTTTTGCTTATGTTTTGCTTATATTTTACAACCCAAGACACAAGGTCCGTGGAGAAGGAAGGGAAGGAGGTAATGCAGATGCCGGAGCAGAGATTCTCCTGCAGCATGTGGTGAAGAACACGGTGAGGTCTGCACGCCCTGCATCCCTTGGAGATTCACAGGTGTCATGGTTTGGGAATGGCACGCCCCAGCTGAGTCCCCCCTAAAAACAAGACTCTTCCAAACCAGATGCTGCTTGTTCACTCGCCCCACTTCTCTAGTGAGAGGAAAAAAGGCAGAAATACTGGGTAGAGATAAGAACAATTTACTGGAAAACAGCAACTAGACAAGCAAACAAACAGTAAAAGAAACAACACTGAAAAGTATACAAAAAGAGAGTGACTTACAAGAAAAAACCCTCACCAACTGATCTAGTGTGGTGCCACCCTGAGACAGTTAATTATGATGGATGGACCCTCTGTGTCTACACAAGAATTCCCTTTCTTCTGACCCCAGGGGTGACATGAGGTGGTGTTACTATAGAATAAAAACCTAGACATGTTCACACAGTGCCAGTCTCTGCCTTTTCATGGCTACTGGAAAATAATAATTCTGGCCAAAACTAGGACAGCAGGGAATCAGAATCTGTAAGTGAAAAGAAAAGATGTGATTTATATGGTTTATTGAGTCCAGTGTATTTTATCAGCATAGGGATATCCTAATTCTACCTAAACTGCAGAATAAGAAGGACAACTTTTCTTTGGAAAATGTTTTGCTCCTGTACTTCTGCTAATTAGCCCAAATAAGACTGGATTTCTAAAGCCAAAATACAAAACATATTTACTGGACTTCCATTTTCTGAGCCTCTGAAGATGAGCATTTTCACATTTTTCCATACTGGTCAACAAACTTCAGAAAGGTCCTTAATGTAGAGGCATTCAAATTAGTTGAATACTTGTTTACATCTTTTGCACAAGTAACTTATAGACTCATGTTAATTCAGTTAAATTATAATTACCTCCATTTTCTTTTTTGGACCTTTGAACTGCTCCATGTAAGCTTCAGTTTGCCCTAATGCAACATTCTGCATATGTGGAAAATCCAAAAGGATCACAGTATGTAAAGACTGCCTGGTGTTCAGCACACAAGGACAAAATAAAGGACTTCTGTATCTGGAACAATCAAGAATGCTGCAATTTGAGCTAAGAAATGGCTTAAACTGCAATGGTTTGAAGGAATAGGTGCAAGAAGAAATCCAAATTTCACAAGAGGAAATTCAAATATGTAAGTAAGCATACACAAGCCAGCCAGGAAAATCTATTGCTACGTGCTCTCCCATGTGTGGAAAATCACTAAGGTGCATAAAGCACAGCCTTGCTGCAGAGCTGAGGAAGGTGATTTTCCAAATCTGCTCTGCACTGGTACTGGAGACTGACCTTGAGTGCCACCTGTAATTTTGGGTGCCTCAGTAGAAGGAGGACATAAAGCTATTGGAGAGTGACCAAAGGAGGGCAAAGAAAATGGGCCTTGACTGTTTAAGGAGCAGCTTCAACAAGACAGCTTGGTCTGTTCAGCCTGGAGGAAAGTGACAGGTGACTCATCACAGTCTACAGCTTCCTCATGAGGGGAAGAGGAAGGACAGGCACTGAGTTCTGTCTGATAACTAGTGATACAACCAAAGGGAACTGCATGAGGCAGTGTTGGGGCGGTTAGGTTGGATATTAGGAAAAGTTTTTTCATCTGGAGGGCGGTTGGGCACTGGAAGAGGCTCCCCAGGGAAGTGGTCATAGCACCAAGTCCACCAGGGTTCAAGGAGGGCTTAAAAATGTTCTTAGGCACGTGGTGATTCTGTGATTCTTGGGGTTGTCCTATGCAGGGCTAGGAGTTGGACTCAATGATTTTTGGAGATCCTTTCCAACACAAGATATTCTATGATTCTAAGACTCTATTACATGATATCTTCTAGTAAAATTTCATCATCATAAATTATAATAAATATTAATAGTATAATTATGTCTACTATAATACAGACACTTGATATTAAAGTAATACAAAGTAGAATAGAAATGTGGTATCAAATTCTTAAACTCAACTAGAACAAATAAGTGATGTTCAAAGTCCAAGGGTCTGTCCACTTTATTGTCTACAGCTCTTTACCAGGAGACCAGGTGAAAACTGAAGAAGCAGAAAATGGAGAAAACTCCATCAGATTTGGGTTGAAGCAGAGAAATCAAAACATGTTCAACCATGCAGCAACTATCTCTCACTTTTCCTATTAGAAAATAATTTGCAATAGACACAGAGAAGCTTTATAATTCACTCTTCTACACAGAAAAATTACTGATAATTTCTCCTTTGCAGACCATATTTCATTTTGGATGGTTGCCATTTTTAGCCAGTTACATCACCTAGAGATAATTCCTCAAATTATCTGTTTCAATCTACAATGCTCTTCCATGTCCTTCACAGTTAACTTTGTCAGAAATCAGCAACATTGACAAAACATTTGTAAAGTTTGAACTCTGGTCCTCATAGACAATTTCTTAAATGTAGCAACAAAAAGAATAATTCAATGCCACTGCGACTTTAAGCAAAGTGGTGGGAAGGAGTTCCTTTTTTACCTATTGTTTCCCTAGTAAATCTGCCCTTCAAATGAGATATTAGGCAAGACAGATAGTTCCAAGCCAAGGCTGCAATACAAAATCTAATGTGTTGTTGTTCCAAAAAGTGTCCTCACATAAGAATGTTTTACCTGGATCTTCAGTGCTCAGCTTGATTTGTTGCCATAATGCAGTGCTTTGATTTAATTACTTGAAGGCCCCCCTTTAAAAATCAGAAATTAAGAAATCAAAATATCAAAGTCCATATGCAAAACCATAGCTCAAATTCAAGACAGTCGTCAGTATAATACAGTTGCTGCTCTACTTAAGAGTGGACTACACAATTATTAGGATTTTGCACAGTTGTGCTTTCCCATTTAAAAAGCAAGAAAGGATGATTGCTTCTGAATTCATTAGACTTCTTAGATCATACATAAAGTCTGACTCCCATGGATGTCAGTAATAAAAAACCCATAATGACAAAACTCAAGTCTGTCAAGAGTTCAGTGAAAATCATCAGTGAGACAAACTTGCCAGTCACTTTACTGTAATTCATAAGTCACGTAGCCATATAAAGAAAATAACATTTGTGACTGACTGACTACATCCTGCATTTCCTTTTCCTCACCCATTATCTTTTCTTTATGTTCATACTAAAAGTTTCTAATCTGGAGACTAACTTTTCTTACTAATGCTTTGAACTACTGGTGATCAGTTTCCTGCTTGTCTCTCCAGAGCTATAGGGCATACTTTACATGAGGAGAAGGATCAAAAAAGCTGTCCTTATGCTCCAAATCTTTTCTATCTGTGAGTCCAACTGCTTTTGCTTTCAGCTTCTCCTCAGTCTGAGAATGATGAAAAGATTAAACTGGGGAGGGATTGCAAGAGCAGCTGCATAACAGAAGTGGCTACATACTTTTTCTGAGATGTTTATTATTTGTGGAATATATGACTTGCAGTCAGAAGAATTGCAATATTTTTGCCTCCCCTTCTGTCAAATCCAAAAGTACATAATTGTATTTCACAGGTCTTCCTAATACCTTATCCCTATGCATTTTTAACATGACTTTAATTATAAGGTGGAATGATGAAAATATACCCAACTTAAAAAAAAATCTTTACAGATTAAAGGCTGATACTGATATTGTCAATGAACAGATACCACACTAATATGCAATCACCATTCCAGTTTAGTCTGTGCTTTGTGTTAATTACCTTTAGAGGCAAGGGAAGAAAATTTGGAAGCTGGTATCTTCAAACAGATAATCCTTGAAATTACTAAAGTCTTCAAAACTGTTTCCAAACAAAAGAAAATGCTGATCAGAAATAGTCCCATATCTTCCCACATTTATGGCGATAATATTCTAGCCACTCTTGTTTCTGTACCTTCATTATTTGGCTCTTTGGCTATCTGGAAGGAAGAATGAGGCTGCTCCAGAATGTAATAAGGCATCAGGAAAAGGGGTAAAGAATATCTAAGGAATTAGCAATTACTATATGAGACTGGCATCTTAAAAAAGGAATTCCATTACCATCATTGGCAATAACATGAAATGTTTGACTCCTTATCTCAGACTTTTGCAGAATCTGTTTGCCTTTGACAGGTGTGATAAGACTGTAAATCTCTTGCATTTAAGACTTTCTTTGTTTAAGAGTTTCTTTGTTTAAGAGTTTCTTTGATACCTTTATATTTAAGGATGTAGGTAATTGCCCATGAGAGCATGAGTTAATTATTTTCTTTCAGCTATATCACTGTATTAGCAATTGTTTTTAAGTAAAACTAGTTATCTCCCCAAAGTCCATCATAGTTATATCATAGTAGTTTGCACTTTGTGCATCTTTAGTTGTTGGCCTAAACTGGACGGGTATGCACAGGACAGACAGGAACCTGTTTTAAAGTGATATTCAGAAAAATAATTTATACACTGCCTAGCTTATGTGTTTGGGATTTCTCTCTTATAAGGCATGATGAACTTTCCTGCAATAACCTATACTGGCTGTGTTTTTAAGTGTATATTTGCAGTTTATGTTGGTATTTTCGGCCCCAGTTTAAGTGTGAAAATGCACTCACAGATGCAATCTAAGAAGCAGGATCACTGTTTTCACACTAGTAATCTTATGACTAAGAGCTGGTAACAGGTTTCTTGTGCTTTAGTAAGTAAAGAGTTTTCAAAAGGAGCTGGTTTTGATTTGAGGG